>CM051027.1:8845641-8860641 GCA_027627225.1 Congeria kusceri | reverse complement strand
ATTATATGTAACTTCCATGATGGGTCCATTTCTGAAGTGTGTAATGTTTGCATTAAGCTTAAACGCATGAACACCCTCCCTTCTACCTCCACTGTGAGACCGTCTCCATCAGTGTCATTTGATCAGCATGATTCATTAGATGATGACCAGCCCCCACCACAGAAACGAAATCGTAGAGATGTGAAACGAAGGTTAACGCTGGCAGATTTAGAAGTCAATATAAGGTCTGCTGACCCAGACTTCTCCCGTGAATCCAATATTCAAAATGAATCTTTTTACGAAAAATTTAAGTTCGCATTGATTTCAAATGGTGATGTCATTTGGCGCCATTCATCAAGTTGCATTAACATATTTGCAATGAATGATATAAGCTATTCAACTGGACTATTCCATCTATCATATTCCAATGTTAATGAACATCCTGATCTGTCTTGTTCATGTGACATTTACTCGACATTATTTCGCCACAATAAACATTCCTCCTCAAGAATTGGCCACTATTGATGTCTCTAATGTCAAATGTTGCCATATGCGTCTCTTTGAAGAAATAATGCATTTGATTATTCAAAATGTAACTGACCCTGAACTTTCAGAAAATAAATTTGTTAAAAAATAAAAGCAAACATAGAAAAAGTGAATGAGTTGGTTAGTCCACTTCCAACACAGTCACGGAAATATGTACAATATTCTGTATTTTCTGACCATGACTCTAGCTGTTCTATTGTGAAACTTCGTGACAACAGGTTACACTGTCTCTCTGATTATTGCGATGCAATGTTTTCGTCTTCCTAAAGACACGTTGTTTACATTGACAAAGCCGAAAACCTATGCCCACTGTTTAGAAATATTAAAAAATCAAAAATATACCTGGGAAAACGAATTACGCAATAGTGCTATAGCCAGTAGTTCGAATGAACAGGCTAGTGAGGATGATAGTGAAGAGACAGAGACATTGGGTTGGGATGAGGCAAATCAGGATGACCAGACCACACAACCTGTACAAGACCATGATATGAAGGTATATTTATAAGACGTGTATATAAACAAATATACCGTAGCTGTATTTGTATAGTCATCACCCAAACTGTAGCTGTTATTTGGAATATATGATTTACATTATTACTTTCAGTACTGACAAAACCTTGACCATTATATTCTCAAACGATCATAGGAGCTTATCAATACAGTGGACCAGTGCTTAACTTTAATCAGGTTTCATTATTAAAATGCCAATATCAGAATTTCCGAAAGTGCTTAACCGAAGGACCGTACTGGCTCAATCAGTTAGCGGAGTGAGTTTTAGTTTTCCGTGTGGTTATTCTATCTGCCCTTGCTGTCTTTGTACTTTAAATATGTGCACGTAAAGCAGGTTTTATACTGTATGTATCCTTTTAACCAGGGTCATCATTTCAACCCAGGAAGTGGACTGTGGGAATACATCAGCCTTAGCAAGGAATCACCACTTCCTGATGGTTGCGCCAATCTGCAAGAGAGCATTCAAGCACATTTTGTGACAGAACTTATTTAAGGGATGATGCAGGATTTCTTTCGACCGACCAAGGGGGCTTGCAGACGCTGCGGATGCGTTCGTTGCCAGCTGAATGCAGTTGTGGTGTAAGTTGCACATGCATTATATCCATATATATATGTACAAGATTTGGTTTGGTTTGGTTATTGTACGACGTTCGAATTACATATTTAATAAGGTTTTAAATAAATTAATAAAACTGTGACATCAGACATTGGTCTGAATGGTATTTGTTAAAGGGGCGCTATACTATGATTTTGAAGGGTTATATATCTTTAAGAATTACGTCGAGTAAAATGCATATGTATAGATGACATACAAGATAAATATATAGCACTAATGACTTGGTTGCAGCATTCATTAATTAACACTGCCTATATGTTATAATGAACGGGATTTCATGCTTGGTTTGTGTTAATATGGTCAATTGTACAATACTGGGTATTTATTTCTCAAAGTGTTCATAAATTTCAGGCTGGTTATGCTGAAATCATCAAAGTTCACGAGTATGAGACAGAAGTATATTTGCTACATGGACCTGCTAAATATAAAGTAAGTAGACACGTATACTGGGTCTCAATATTAAATGTGAAGTCAAACAAACAAGTGATTGAACACATGGAAGCTTTGGCACTTGTTGTATGAAACTGATGTTATGTATATAACTTAAATGAACAGTGCGTTCGTTCTGTTTCCATTTACTGGTATTTGCATTACAATGGGTCACCATGTATTTAGATTTCAGTAGTGAAATGCCAAGCAAACACGAGGAGCTGTGATGTTGGCCCAGAAGGATGTGGGATACATTTCCTCAGCCGCGAGACAGGAGCTGCTGATGCTATTGGCTATGAATTTGTTGATGCAATTCTTAATAGCAAAACAACATTTACGGCTTTTTGTACTTTAAAAACTTTACAGTACAAGCGAGCAAATGCTAAATCTGCGCCTTTCATGTCACTGAAATCTTTTATTGCATGGTGGTTTTTCTGGATCTGTTTATTTAAAATTTATTTTTGGGAACTATGTAATTTTTGTAAATTTAATCCTAAAATGTTGGCTGCTGATGGAACTAAAACTGGAATTAATCATTCTTACTCTTCAGTAACAGCAATTGAAACACCGACTTCAGAAAGTGTTGTAAATCCATGTAATCGAAGAAATGATCGATCTTTTATTAATTTTACACAAGGATCTAGAGACTCCAAAACAAAAGCCAATTGTAGGGACCATCTTATGTACATGGCTAAAAAACGTTTGGGGACAATAGAAAAATCTAATGAGATCACACTAGAAGTGGAAGAACAAAGAAATACGATCCTGATATAAAATGTAGATGCTCAATTTCGACCTTTGTTGTCTAGATTTGTGTCAAAAGCGTTTGGCTTTAGGTTAAGTCGCAAGTTAGCATTGCTTTTTAAAATCTTGTCTTCCAGTCACTCACTATCATATGTTGTTCCCTACAGATATTTAGTTTCATTTATGAGTGTTTTGCTTTCTCTACAGAGTGAAAATTGCACATCTTCCGAAATAAATTCGGGTGGAATTTTCTCACCAGAAATCAGAGATATTCTCTTTGCAGTGCATGGATCATAGCATTTCGACATTACCGTGGCCTTTTTTACTCGCTTATGTTGCAGAGTTACCCACATATTTGAAAATTGTAAAGAACCTGATACCGCGAGTCCACAGCCAGACTCTTACAACCCAGCCAAATTTGGGCGGGCTTATTATTTCACACAGCATGGTATGCAGTTAAGAGATATACCTGTGTATAGTATGGGGAATGGGGGTTCGAATTATGATGATACTCCTCTAAAAACTACTGAACTACGGTCAAAGAAGTACCCCGAGGTTGGAAGAAACGGAAGCACACACCTTTTTCTGTGGTTTGATCCACAACATTATGGCCATTGTTATGGCTGCCATATGATACCGGGTCAAGAGGGTCGCAAAGATCCAGCCTCGTCAGCCTATGCTTTCATGGAATCAGCTCCAGATGAGTTATTTTATGATTTTAGTTGTCAACTTGAGGAGTATTGATTGAATCGAGGACCAGGGTTTTGGAAGAACACACGTTTTTTTATGATGTGTTCCATGGTTTCACGCACAAATGTCCCCAGACCCTTAAGTCCTCATGACTTAAAATATTGAGCAAAATAAACACAGAAGTATGTCAGCAGACAAATTTGTTTTTGCAAAGAATGAAATACTCTGCCAGAGCTATGTCGATGAGTAAATTTAATCACTTTTTGCAGTTTTTCATTTATCAATGGAATAAAAGGAAATTGACAAATTTTATGGAAAGATGCAAAATAGCTGTTAGACATTCTACTTAAATTTATAATGCAATCTCCACGCCGTTTTATAACTGCATTAGTCCTTAACATTTTAAAACTGTGCAATAAATTAACCAGTGTGTGCTATCAATTGCAGTTGGACAATTGTATTGTTATCTTATTCCATGTATTTTATGCAATACAAAGAAATGTTACTGGTTTAACACGCATGTTAACTGTTCATAGGCAGGTAACATAAATAATGTAATAGATGTAAATTTTGCAAAATGGATGTTCACATCGTATTTTGTTAGCCCACTTTATTACCCTGTTATATTGTTATTTTTCATTTCAATTTTGTGATTTTATTCTCATATTTTTGTGACGACATGATATAGCAATGAATACCATTAAAACATCATTGTGTCAATAGTTGAACATTCCATTGTTGTTTTATTTATGAATGTGCAAATTTTGCTTATACTTTAGTATAATAAATATTAAAAGATTACACTCCTATATACGTGTTTCTTTCTTGAAAACCCATTTTAATTACCGTCGAATGTTTGCTTTATTGAATATGACCTGCAGAATTCTTTGAAATTTCAAACATATGGCGGTTTAATTGAGCGATGAATTTATGGTTCCTCCTATGTACGCAAAATACGTGTTGGGTGTCATAGTGAAATAACATGTATATGTAATATGCAAATATATCATGGATATGCTGAATACTAACGTCTCTGTAACAAGCCTATTGAAAAGATAATATCACCAAAAGCAACAGCATTCATTGTTAACACTAAGATGTTCGTTATTTATTACGGTGTACACACTGTGTGTGTTCGACACGAACATTTCAGAATTTATGCATGATGCTGAAAGTTGCCTCTTGCATCACTATAAAATGAATGCTGATGTTGTGAAACGAGCATCTGACGAAAAATTTACAGCACCTTCTATTCGTTCTCATTTAATGAAATAGATTGGTATTCGGAGTCTTGAGAGTAATAAAAGGAACTAATAGGAAGCTGTAATATCAGAGGAAAAGTCTTGTCGCTTTTTTATCCGATAGAGCAGTTATTGTAAGCGCTTTCTTTTCTTGTACATGCCGTCATGGAATGCTTCTAGTTTTTATTAATGAACTTGCATCATAATAAACGCAAGGAAAGTTCTTGTCACTATACGAATGTACACAAAAACTCTTCGTTTACAATCGTATCGTACACACTGAAGCTTTATTTAAACTTGGCAATATGGAAATAAGCTGAAAGTACTGAAAGTAAATTAGCAGATAATGGATAGGTCCCCGGTACATTTTTCCTACCCTGTAGTTTCGTTATGGTCCCGTCATAGTGTTACGTTATGACGTTTCAGTAGGCATTTGACACTCACGTTCTGAAAAGTTGCCACCCAGTTACTAGGCTGCTATTCGATGTACTACGTAGCTAATGCGCTTTCGCTTCGCTACGTTACATTTAACAACGTACCACAACGTGTTATTACATAGCGTTGCGTGGAAGAACGCAGTGCATAGCGCAGCTTAGCGTAACCATAACGAGAGTGGTTCGTTTACTTTGAACTACGTACCTGCCCACTTGTGCCACGTTGAGGCGCTTTACGGCCACGTTGAACTATGTACCTGCCACGTTGCTCAACGTAGCCAAACGAGGTGACGAAAAAATGATACTATGATTGGTGTATCACGTTTTAATAATACACAACGTATTAAACCTCACAATCAGTGCACTTTGCTATCCAATTATGGGAAATATGCCGACTTGGCAGTCGTGCGTAGTACGGTCTTCGTTTAGTATCCTCGAGACTGTCTATCTATTCCGGCATGTTTAGTTTCAGTGGTATTTCTTCTAAATGCAGAGAGGCAGCAGATTTTATGTATAAATTTCGCAAAAAAAACAACAGTTATACTGCTTATAACAAATAGCGTTAGCAGTGCAAACATCCACGTTAGTCCTTTGGTAATACCGTTAGTCCATTCGTGATATGCGCACTATCTGACGGCACCAGTGAATGTACAGATAATTGTGCGCATGATTTGCTGCAGGATCTCTAATGTGTGATTGTCTTTTACATTTCAATTTAAAAATCTGTCACAGTACGCGATTTGCACGATAGAAAGAAAGAAGTGGTAGATTCTCGCTAAAAATTTACTACCCGTCCCGTCCTCTAAAAGGCGATGTATACCACTGTATTTAAGTGACTTAAGTATTATAATTTTAAGCTAGACATAGCTGCCCTGCAGCGACATCATTGTTTTTGTGGTAAATTGGCCATATCTTGGATCCTCCTACTCACAGTTCGAGTGACGATAGCCAGTGTTCCTGTTACATTGGCGGGTGGAGTGGCACATAGTTCTACACTTCCGGTGACAAGAGAGGCCATAGAAACCGGGCTGGCAGGAGTAACAGAGCTTGTCCTCACACAGGGAACAGTTCGTTCCGCAGCTTCCGACGCAGACGCCGTCTTTGTACCTGATATCACTTTCTTGGCAGCCGTACATGCACGCCCCTCTGGCGTCACACTGGCCGTATGCGCAGACGTCACAAAATGACGATGACGTCATAGTCAGAAATGACGTCATTGATAATACGGATATTGCACTTTGGACGAACATAATATCATATCACTGATAACACTTGAATAAGCGATTCAGTAACACATTGCACATTTTGTCACTACTGATACTTGTATAACAACTAAAAACAGACGTACACTTATTTGTTTTATAAATGTAAGAACTATGTTTAAAACAATTAGACTAAAACATGAAATGGGTAACATTTATTTTCCAGTTTGAACATCAGCATTACTAGTATATATATCAGTACTAGATCAAAACGACGCGTTGCTGCAATGGCATTCTTTAATGACAACAATTGGATTACAGAAAACCATTTATTAAATGAATCCAGCACTTTATAAATCCAACACAGAATGTCCGACGTCTAAATAATTTAAAACATAGAAGAATGTAGTACCTTGCCTCCACCCATGCAAGAAAAACAATTGCAGTGAACTATTCATTAATAATTTGTATTCTGTCCAATACGTTGACAGTACTTAGACAATAATATACGGCCGAGCTGGGCCGGGCGTCTATAATCGGCCCGCTGCCTTTGGCCCTCGGGCCGTTATACGGCTAGGGCCGATTATAGACGCCCGGCCCAACTCTGCCGTATATTATCGTTTATAATACATATTATCCTGTCACAAGAAAAGAAGATAATGTCACAGCATAGTCATAACTAACAACAATGAACTTTTAATAATGTAAAACATTGTGCTTCATTATTTACAAGGTTCTAGGGATTGATCTTAAAGCTTCACGGAACCCCCATTTTTAAAACTATAAAAAAAAAAAAAAAAAAAGCAATTGGTGGATACTTTAGCATGCAATCCAAGAGTGCAATGTTGGTAGTAAAGTAACTGGACACGTATTGATAGGGAGACGGCAAGACAGGTCGTCATTTTGTAAGCAAACTGCAAAAAATATATATAAATAATTAAAATTTATAATATACATGAACTATGCGGTGTATAACTCTTCAAAAATTAGTCCAAGCCTTTATGTGAAATCTGGTACATTATCCAGCATTTGGCTAGATCTAAAAGTATTACAATAACAAAGTTTTGTCCACACAGAATATATTGTTAAACGTAAAGGTAATTAACTGAAACTAAAAGTGAAATTAAAAGAAAAGTACTTAGTGTATTTTATAGTAAATATGTAAAGCTAATGTGTGTGTTTTTGTTCACTGTAAAAGTGTTTTGAGTACGGATGCAATCAGAATTAATTGAACTTGACGTGGGTATAGCATCTTTTTGTGACATATTTATTGTGACTATTAATATGCAGTTTTATTTTCAAAACTCTTTGTTTGTAATATTTTGGCGGGAATCTTAGTTTAGTGATTTGTAACCTAAAATGTTCGAAAATCAACATCTCCGAAGCGCCTGTTCTTTACAATTGGCAATGAGCGTCACGAACATACAGATTAAACCGAGTATTCGTGTAAACTTCGGATACTATGATTGTTTCAGGGATTTGTCGGCTTTGTTGTCCAATACAATCATCGAGTAAACTATATGCGCTCTATTAAGTTAGTATTATGGAACAACAAGCTACGCATACAGGCGCGTAAAAGAGTTACAGTATATTAACTAGACCTATGCGGGATTAATTGTAGAAACTCAAACAGTAAATTAGACGTTTTTATAGTCTCTATACAGAATCTTCATTTTTCTTGAGATCATTTAACAAAACGACTTTATTTTATAAAACGTGTTAAATAGGGAACAAAAATGGGGTCTCGTGCAAAAATGCCATTATGCCAGTGACCTCATGTGTTATTGTTTTGGTATCTTCATTCACTTGTTTTGGTATCTTCATTCACTTGTTGTTTATCAATGAGGCACATCATTTTTAGATTGTTTTTTTTTTCTTCTTGAGAAAACATGGCGTGTATATAGTCATTGAATTCAAGGTCCTTCTCAGAGATGTAAATCTGGGTGCATCCAAGAAATGAGTGTTGCCAGTACACCAAAATCGTCCCTCTTAATTAATATAAGCTTGAAATATACCGTATATAAAAAACATGTTTTGTAATTGGTAAGGGAAGTGTCCTTGCTAGAGGAGACAACAGTCCAATTGTCAATCTTAAGACTTTGAAAATGACTGTTAAGTGACACGACATATATATTTTTAGACAAATAGCACAGCATTAAAGACAATACATTAAGAGATATTAACAAAAAACATATTTTTCTTGGTTTATTTGGCATACTTGAATCATTCGATTATTAAACAACTCTTGGAATGCCCTCAGAATTAACCTAAGATGACAATATTTGTGCAAACACCTGATGAAAAGCAGCGAATACATTAAAATGATAAACGACCTTCAAGTTAAAACCAACTGATTTTTTTAATTTGACACATTTTTCTAACATTTTTTTTACGATGTAACACATAATATTTCTATCAAGTAATTTATAATCCTGTACCACTGAATAATTTAATAAAAGAAAACAGAACATAAGCAACAATTTTATACGAGTTTATTAAACAAAAATACAACAACAGAATTTAACATATCATAAGGAATATTCGATGACATATTCAATTGTGCTAATCATTATTTAAATACAAAAGTGTAAATCAATGCTAAACAACATACAAGTTATAACTGAATGACAACGTACAAGTTATAACTGAATGACAATACAAGTTTTGAAGTCGTTCATTGACCATACAATTGGCAATGTACAGAACTGTTATAAACAAGTTAGAATATAATTGCACTGCAAATAACATTCGGGTTTTAATAAAATTATTTTTACTCGACTAGGCAAACATTAGTAAAATGGCCGCTAACATTTAGGAATAGTACACAGTCAGGAACATTTTTAACATGCCAACTAATCATCGTTACATAATGAGATACTATGTGTTTATCAGTTGCTAAAAATCAGTGACACTGGACACAGTTACCATTCCCGGTATGTGTTCAACACTCACAAAATTGTAATGTTATAATTTAATTCCACAGAAGAAACAAGGCGCTGTGTTCAATTAACACACATGCTCCTGGTTGGTGCTGGACTCTGGACTCTCTAAGTCTAAATTAGTTCAAGGTCAAGGTCAAAGTGAGATTAGGTGACATGGTTGTATTAGGAATGGTCATAATCAACAACTGTATAAGTATCCAAGTGTTGTAAGCCGTGTAAAATGGTAAAATGTAGTTAACCAAGAAATAGCCCATTTGAATTATTCCAAATTAGTTGAATTATTGTAAGTCCAAATTAGGTCAATGGTAAGGTCAAAAAGAGTTTGGGTGCTATAGGTGATTTGGAATGGTCATAAGCAACAATTGGGTAAGTAAGAAGTGTTGATGCACCAAGAAATAGCCCATTTGAATTATTCTAAGTCTAAATTAGGCCAAGGTCAAAGTGAGGTTGGGTGATACAAATGAATTGGGAAATGTCATAAGCAACAACTGTACAAGTATCCAAGTGTTGTAGTAAGCCTTGTTGGTGCTATAAGAAACAGTAAAATCTAGTTAACCAAGAAATAGCCCATTTGATTTATTCAAAGTCCAAATTATGTCAAGGCCAAAGTGAGGTTGGGTAATATGGGTGGATTAGGAATGATCATAAGCAACAACTGTGTAAGTATCCAAGTGTTGTAGTAAGCGTTGTTGGTGCTAGACGAAATGGTAAAATGTTTAACCTCGTATGGATGAAATTATGCACGGAATCACGCACGGACGGAATCAAGGACGGATGGACAGGACAATCACTGTATGTCTCCCATATCAAGATGCCGGGGGCATCAAAAACGCATTATTATGCAATACTTGCATATAATTGCAAAACTGCAATACAGAAAAATTACCCCAATAAAAATAAATTGTTTTTAATGTATGTCTTTTGTTGAATAATAAACAACAGACATTATCTATGTCATATAACGATCATTATCACATTACTGTATATATTTGGACCTTTTAACCAACCAAGTAACTAACTGCTATCACTGTGAACATATTTTCAAAATAAAGATAAAATCATATTCGACCTTGCAAAGTAAAAAGTATAATATACAATGTCAGATAACCCTCAAGAATATCTTGTCAAAGTCAAACATGGTAGTAATTATTTTCAAATACAGGGTCTCAAATATCAGCATGGATAACCTCTGTTTTGCCTCACAGAAACTCGAGCCTTCTGAAAAACTATAAACATAAATAGATCACAATCAATTAAAAATATGTGCCTTTTGTTTTAAGATTTTATAGTAAGTTCTAGTGTCTAAGCCAATTATAATTTTTTTTAAATATGCTCAAAATTCTTGAACACTTATTCTGGAAGGAGAAATGGACAAAAGACTAGCTCTGCCAGGTTTCATGGTGAATAAAGATCCTGATTTATAGTCATTTATTGCATAAATTAGCACCAGGGCTAATGCTGACAAAATAATTTATTACTTAATTTATGTAAATACCATTTTGAAAATATGAAAATGGGGCAACATAAAAACAATCATGCACAAGATAATGACTATGATGAACACATTTCTACCGACATGTTAAATATGGTTTAATATTATGTTCAACGTTAGTGTCAGCTGTGTCGCAAATATGGAAATGGTTGGTTTATATAAATACAATCATGTTTGAGAAACAAGAACCATACACTTGGATTCTCACATCCAATGAAAATACATGGGGCATTTTTACTTGATCATGGACCCTGTGCCACCACAAAGTTTAATACTATCGGCTAAAATAAGCTAGTTACAAATGCTTATGACTATCCAATACATTCACCTACAAGTAGTTGTAGCTACATGTTCTTTGTATATTATCTAAAATATAACAATAATACAAATCATCAATACAATAAACTGCATTTTTATGCAATTAAGAAGAGCTGCCTCAGGACAGTGCGCTCGACTATTTAACTGCTGTATGCAGAGTTATGGGCCTTTGTCACTACAAAAAAGGGGCATAATTCTACTAAGCTGCTGGTCACAGTTATGTGCCGTGGCCAGTGATCTTACATAATGACCCCAAAGACATGTGTGAAGTTTCAATTGAATATCTGTAGTAGTTACAGAGATATGTACTTGTTGCACGCAAACCTTATCCTACATTTTCAAAGTACAAAAAGGGGCACAATTTTGCTAAATTGCAATTCAGAGTAATGGGCCTTGGTCAGTGACCTTATACAATGATCCAGAAGACATGTGTGAAGTTTCAATTGAATATCTGTTGTAGTTACAGAGATATGGAGTTGTCACACACAAACTTTAACCTGATTTTCTTTGTACAAAAAGGGGCATAATTCTGCTAAATTGCAGGTCAGAGTTATGGGCCTTGGTCAGTGACCTTATACAATGACCCTGAATACATGTGTGAAGTTTCAATTGAATATATTTAGCAGTTACAGAGATATAGACTTGTTGCACGCAAAAGCTTAACCAAAGCATTACGGCGACGCCGACGCCGACGAACGGGTGAGTAGTACAGCTCGAACTATTTGGTGAATAGTCGAGCTAAAAATAGTAAAAATAGACATCCATGTAGATCAACATACTGGGGTTTTAGGGTTTTAAGTAAATCGATTGGATTATGCAACCATGTGCTATTGTTTGCCACTGAAATACAAATCTATAATTGGTCAGCTCAATCCTTGGTTGACAAGTATCTACAGGTCAATTTAGGGATGTCACCGAATAATCAAATATTTGATTATTCGAATACATTACTGAGTATTTGAATATCAAAATATTACTCAAGCAAAATAGCAAAAATATTTTTACATAATGAACCATTTCAGTCTAACTATCTGACAACACAATCTGTTGTTATAACAGTTAGCAATTATGTTATGCCACTTAACACCTTGGACACCTGGGTGATCAACTTGTGAAAACAGGTAACCTGATATTACAATCTTAAATAATTTGAAAATAAATGCTCCATTCATTCGCATTGTAGTTCTGAGTAAGTTTTTTGGATCAACTTTTAATTTTCACATAAGCAGCCTGTCATCACTAATGCATTCAAAACCAATCTTGCAAAGCCCATATTTGCGTACAAGCCTACCTACTAAGTCAGTGTCTTTATCCTGGGCTCTCACTGGTACTATCATAGTGGTTTTCTGCCTGGGAAATGCTTTTTGCACCTACTGAGCCCACTACAAAAGCAAACATTTATATTTTATAAATAAAAATAACAATGTACACAATTAAACAAATAATTGCCGGTACTATGTCAGACACCCAGTATTTGTAGTAGAACTTGACATTTGACCTAAAGATCTAAAGATCTAATTAATAAGCGCTACACACCATCTCTTTGCAGCAAACATTTGTGCCAATTAATAAAACTAGATGCCTGTTGGCAACATGTCGTGCCCGTTGTCAATAAAGCAACTTGTATTGTAATTATTTAAAATCACATTTTCTAACAAGCAGACCTTCTCCTTTGCCCTGTAAGTGTGACCTTGACCTTTGAGCCAGGGACACGGTATTGCGTGTGACACGCAGTCTCCACATGGTGAACATTTGTGGCAAGTTATTTTAAATTGTCTGATGATTTATGAATTAACAGTCCGGGCAAGCTGTATTATACCCAGAATTGACATTTAACCTCTAAATGTGACCTTGACCTTTGATCTAGGGACACAGGTCTTGCATGCGAAACGCTGTTTCCATGTGAACATTTGTGGCAAGTTATTTTAAAATTCCCTAATGACTGATGAAATTACAGTCCATACAAGCTGTATTATGGCCATATTTGACCTTTGACCTCTAAGTGTTACCTTGACATTACAGTCCGGACAAGCTGCATTATGCCCATATTTGACCTTTGACCTCTTAGGTGTTACCTTTACCTTTGTACTAGAGACACAGGTCTTGCGCGCGACACGGCGTCTCCACATGGTGAACATTTGTCGCAAGTTATTTTGAAATTCTCTGATGAATGATGCAGTCCGGACAAACTGTATTATGCCCATGCTTGACCTCTGACCTCTAAGTATGACATTGACCTTTGAGCTAGGGATACATGTGTTGCGCGTGAACATTTGTGGCAAGTTATTTTAAAATTGCCAGATGAATTATGAAGTTACAGTCCAGACAAGCTGTATTATGCCCATATTTGACATTGGACCTCTAAGTGTGACCTTGACCTATCACCTAGGGGCACAGGTCTTGCGCGCGACACGCCGTCTCCACATGGTGAACATTTGTGCAAGTTATTTTAAAACTTACAGTCCGGACAAGATCTGACGGACTCACGCACTGACGCACATACACCAAACCGACATTGTGACAACTGAGTCGAGCTCACCACAGGCGGGCTCGAAAAAGCCCTCCATCCTTGGACAAGTGAAAGCAAACAAAAAAGCCAATTTATAATTAAAGGCTAATAACTCTCTCAAAATTCAATGGCATAAAATATTCCCATGTCCTCTTAATAGTGCTGCATATAATGTTCCATTGAATTTGAGTAACAAGTTCCTGAGATCTCACGTGGAAACGAAGTACCAATTGGATGAAAGGGCAACCACGGTGGAGTGTAATGGATAAAAGCTTTGGGGAAGAGCATCTGACATTGAGTTAAAAATTAGAATTTGGACTGAAAAGCAGCGACTACAGGCATATGTCCCTTTACCCCCCCCCCCCCCACCCCACCCCCACCCATAGACAGCATACCAACAAAAAACAAACGCCTCAGCCGAGGGCTTCAACCTTCTACCTATGGATCAAAGATCTATCACCATTCAGAATGGTGGCTGATTGAGCAAAATAAACTTATTTGGATTTACATGTAATTGTTTGGATTCATTGACATGTATTATTACAATGTATGTACATACATGTGTTGTTAATAATATCACCGAAATCCATTACAAATGCTTCTCAATTTTATCAATAAAAAACATGTTTATTCCTTTATGACACATTATTTCCAATAAATTACTCTGTCAGGCATTATTCTGTTTCTCTGGAACACAAACAATAGAAAATTGTGTCATTTTAACAACCTGTTTAGTGTTATTAGGTCCCTTTAAGATTTCTTGACTCATTCACATTAGTAATAATAAAGATCGTTTCTGGTAAAAAATCATTGTGCTCGATACGTTTGGTTCAGGTGGAAACGTTGGTAATGCAACGCTAATATAATAGTTTATCAAAAACAATATCCATTGAGTGGGATTATCACCCTGGTATCCAGACAAAAGCCTGCTCATTGCTTTTCACGCCCCAAACTTTAGCCAGCGAGTAATTTTGACAACTGTCTGTTTGTTGAATTTACAAAAAGTATGTGGAATTTGGTACTGATTGTAATTCCAAATTCAAAATACTGTAGTCATATACTTCATACTTTTAAATTTATCATCAGTGAACAATTGTGAGGGTTTTATTTGAACAAGCGGGATAATGTTCGGGGTGTGAAAAACAATCAGTGGGCTCAAGTCCTTGTTTTTAACACCCTGTGGCTATCAGCAGCCATTAATCTTCTTGACTGCGTTTTTGTCTAGCGCTGTTAATTTTGCATATTGTTACCAGTCTTCAGAGTGGTCACAATTTAATGTAGAAGCTTAAATTTAAAGCGAATTTGGAATATTTGTGCGTCGTGTATAAATCTATGTATACGGTGAGAT
>CM051027.1:8740641-8840641 GCA_027627225.1 Congeria kusceri | reverse complement strand
GGAGATGAACTGTCTGTTTTATCGTGGAACATTAATGGTCTGTCGCAAGATAAGAAGGAAAGTGTTGATTTTGTTGGGATATTGGCAAATTATGACATTTGTTTTTTGTATGAATCGTGGTGTAAATCAAATTCTAACGTAGAACTAAATGGTTATATTACCCATAACTTTTACAGGACTTTCCAAAATAGAAATGCCAAACGAAGTAGTGGCGGTCTATTGCTTTGTTACAGGGATTATTTAGAGGGCGGTATAGAAATTATAAAAAATCATTATGACGCCATAATTTGGTTAAGACTAGATCATGTATTTTTTAACATGGAACAAGATATTTTTATATGTGGCGTTTACATTTGGGGTGAGGATTCGCCAGTCTATAACTATTTAAGTGTTGACTTATTTCAAATTTTAGAAAACGATATTTCAGATTATGATAATAAGGGCGCAATTTATATATGCGGTGATTTTAACAGTCGTGTTGGTGAAAAGAATGATTATATTTTGCATGATAGAGTGAATATTTGCATCGATGAAATCGATTATAGTCCAGATTGTACTCCTAGCAGGGCCTCGTTAGATCAAAGGCACAATAATCATGGTATTAAGTTGCTAGACTTTTGTAAGGCAACCGGTATGCGTATTGTTAATGGCCGGCTAGGAAACTCAAATCAGTATACTTTTTTGTCGCATAACGGCTGTTCTGTAATTGATTATCTGCTCACTGCCGATTGTAATTTTTCACAACTATCTCGTTTTTGTATTGATAGTTTTAATGAATGGAGCGATCACGCCCCAGTAAACTTTGCATTGTGTTGTAATAAAAATAGACGTGATAAAACTAGTCATGCGGAAATGAAATATAAGTGGAATGTGCATTCTAGGGAGCAATTTCGCTCAGGAATTATAGGTAATTTGATCAAGTTTAATGCTATTGTGGACAACGTTGATTGCTCAAACAGAGATTCTGTTAATAATATGCTAAATGATTTTACTAATACAATACGAAGCGTAGCAGATCCCCTGTTTTGTAAAACGTGCTATTTTAAAGATGAAATGTGTTTCAAAGATAGTACACAATTTAAAAATGTGTGGTTTGATAATGAATGTAAAACAGCGCGTTCTTGTTATTTTGACGCTCTTAAATTATTTAATTCTCAGAGAACTGAATCTAACAGGATTAATTTATGTGAATGTAAAGCTAGGTATAAAAATATAGTTAGGAAAAAGAAACGTTTACATTATAAAAGTAAAATGCTTGAGCTTGAACAGATGAAGAAATCTAAACCTAAAGATTTTTGGAAACATTTTAAATCCCGATCACGTAAACATTCTGAAGATATTTCCTTAGGGGACTTTCGCGAATATTTTGAAAATATTAGCAGTAATCTTTTCAATTGCAGAAATGAGGAATCAGAAACTTTTAACGAGCAAAACGATTTTAACATGCCTAATGATGTTTACCCTGAACTTGATAGGCCGATCAGCGTTGATGAAATCGTAAAAGCTATTAAATCTTTGAAGCGTAACAAATCAAGCGGTACTGATTATCTGTTAAATGAATATTTCATTGAAACAGTTGATATATTGTCTTCGCATATATGTGACTTGTTTAACACAGTTCTTAACTCTGGATATTTTCCAGACGCATGGGCAGAAGGTATTATTATTCCAATTCACAAAAAGGGTCCGGTTAATGACGTTAATAACTATCGGGGGATTACGCTTGTGAGCTGCCTATCTAAACTATTTACAACTGTATTGAATAACCGTGTCGAACAAGTTTGTAATGAAAATAATCTTATTTCTGACGCGCAGTTCGGATTTCAAAAAGGGCGATCTACTATTGATGCTGCGTTCATTCTTTTGTCTTTAATACAACATTACTCATATAAAAACAAGCGTTTATACGTCATTTTCGTCGATATGATGAAATGCTTCGATTCTATATATAGAAATGGGTTATGGTTTAAATTGTACAAATCAGGAATTCAAGGCAAGATCCTAAGAATTGTGCGCGATATGTACGGAAAAGTAAAATCATGTGTAAAATCGTTGTCTTCCTATTCTGATTACTTCGTATATGCAGTAGGACTACGACAAGGGGAGGTAATGTCACCTCTGTTGTTTTCTCTCTTTGTTGAGGACTTAAAACTGTATTTGCAAAATGATATTGACTCAGGTCTACAAATTGATGATATAATTTTGTTACTTTTACTCTTTGCTGATGACATGGCTATTGTTGGTAAATCTCCAAACGAAATTCAAACTCATTTAGATTATTTATACGAGTACTGCAATACATGGGGATTGCAAGTTAATGTAGAAAAAACAAAAATTATGGTTTTCCGAAAGCGAGGTGGGCTTTTGCCCACCGAAAGTTGGTCTTACAATGGCCAACCAGTAGAAGTAGTAGATAATTTTAATTACCTTGGACTGGTGTTTAAATATACCGGTAGTTTTAACCTAAATGAAGAGCATCTGGTTGGAAAGGCTCTTAAGGCAATGAATATTTTGCTTACTAAATGTAAAATGTATGACTTAAAACCAAAATTATTATGTCAATTGTTTGATTCGTTTGTAGGTTCAATTTTAAGCTATGGGTCTGAACTTTGGGGTCACACCAGAAGTAAAGAAATTGAAAGAATTCATTTGAAATTTTGTAAACGATTGTTAAATGTTCCTTCTAATACCTGCACCGCCGCTGTCTACGGTGAACTGGGCAGATACCCCCTGTATATAAGCAGATATGTTCGTATTGTCAAGTATTGGCTTAAAATTGTATCCACGGATAACATTATTTTAAAACGTGTATATGTTCAAGCTGTAGCTGATTGTGACTATGGTAATCGTAACTGGGTATTTCAGTTGAGAAAATTGTTAAACGATTACGGATTATCTTTTGTATTTGATAATGTACATTCCATAGATGTTAAAACATGTATAAGTACCTTTAAAAATAGAGTAATTGATGCATTTAAACAGGAATGGTTTAATTTGCTCGAGAATAGTTCGATGCTGGATGTTTATAGACAATTCAAAACTTCTATAGAATATGAAATATATTTAAATGTTGTCCCGAGAAGCCTAAGGTTTTATCTGTGTAGATTGAGAATGTCTGCTCATCCTTTACGGATTCAGACCGGTAGATATAATAGAAATAATACACCTAGAAATGAAAGATACTGTTTATATTGTTTACAAAATAACAAGTTTGACGTCGAAGACGAATATCACTTTATTTGTATTTGTCCCTGCTTTTCTGATCTAAGAAATAAATATGTTAAACTAAAATACCGTGCACGCCCATCGGTTTTTAAATATGTCCAATTGTTGAAAACTAATAATAGAACTGAACTTATAAATCTTTGTATGTTTTTAAAAGAAGCTTTGAGTGTACGTTCTGCATTCCATAACACTTTTGCCTAAATGCTCATCTCCATTGCAAACATGTTTAGTCTTATATATTTCAGATAGCAAATAAAATACATATATACAAGTATATACAAGTATGTTAGGTTAATGTGGTATATATTGAATAACTAATTTTAAATATATTATTTAATATCCAAAATATTGTTAACCCATGCATTTCACGTTGACATTGTATTTATATTATTTTATGTGTTGTAGACGATGTACAATGTACAAGTCTGAAATAAAATATCTATCTATCTATCTATCAAAAACACCTAGATGCACACATTTTCGTGAACAAACAAATTTCTCACCCATGCCACGTGATTCAAATAAAAACAGAATAACGGTTTTTTACAAGTTTGCTGAATGTACAGTGTAGGGAGTCGCTATTACAATCAACACGGTTCTTCTTTGAATAATCTCTCAAAATTTAGCCGAGAAGTTAATAATCGATATTTAATTTACATTTGTACATGTACATGTGTACACTTGTACAATTTCCGATATGCTATTTGCATTTATTGGAATAATCATCTGAAGTGTTTATAAATGTTATTACATTATATGTATGTGATGCTCAACACTTTCGTATTACAATGCTTGAAAACTGTGTATAATCGCTACGTGAATGTTATTGATATGCTATAATATTGATGTGCTATGACATTGTATAATGTTTTAGCAATACAGTTTGAAATTAGACTTAGCAGTGCATGAATAAGCTTATTTGTAGATATTTCGAAAAATATGTTATGAAGATATAATATAAATATAACATAAGTAATATTATTCAAACAAATAATAAAACAGTAATCAGGGGCCTATGGGCGGGTCTCAATTCAATACGGGTAGCTACTGTTAGCCAATCAACACTAGAGAGGTTTGCTCTCATTCGTTTCAGACTTTTAATTATTCAGGCTCGCTTGAGCCATTGACCAATGGAAGAGTTGTGTTTAGGTAGGGGCCGGGCTTATACCGAGGTGCAGACTACAGGACCAATCAAATGATCCCGGGGCGGGCCAGGGGTGATAAACACGTGACGACTCTTCGCCAATTAACAAGGTGTGAATAAATCCGCTAATCGGGGCGTGTGATTTATGGCAGCAGTCATCATCATCATCATCATCATCGTCATCATCATCGCCATCATGATGTTCTGTATCAGTATATGTTTCATCATCATCATCATCATCATCATTATCAACATCATCATCACCAACATAATTGAGTTCTGTATGAGTATCATCATCATCATCATCATATTCATCATTATCAGCAGCAGCAGCAGCACTGTCCTTATTTAGTGATTAACACGGTTTATTGAAATCTCCGTGTAACGAACTAATGATAATTATAAGCATTTTAATGCCTGTACATAATCACAACTAATTAAATTGCGCATTGGATTTGGAGATTCTTGTGTACGGCGTATGGGTAGCCTTCTGGTCTCGCTACGGCCAACTTGATATTCAGGCCGTGCGGGCGCTCGTGAACAGCCAACTCGAGCACTGCGGTTTCATTATATAAATATTTTTTTTGTCAAAAATAAGTAATTGCACAGCACTATGGCTGCATTCACCCAGGTCTGCCAGCCCCTGTAATACATATATATCTTTCCTGTTTGACTAAATTAATTATTCGCCAGGAGGCGTTTTGATTATGTAAACTATATTAATGCGTTTATCGGGAACAGAGTGGCCGAGAGGCGTCAGACCCCTTCCGGTAGGAGCGTTTTAGGTTCCCGTGGCTGCCTGTTTAGGTAAAAGCATTGATGCTCTAACCGTATAGCGTAATGAAATTGTGTACCAGGAGACATTTTGCCTATATATCAATACTAATATACACGGTTAGTAAGGGTGCGTTGTTCCATTGATAGCCAAGCGTCTTTCTCGGAAATAGACGTGTCGGGCTCAATCCAGTATGTGCGTTTAAGGTTCCCGCGGCTGTCTGCTCAGGTCCGGTCATCGAGGCTCGAACCGTTGGCAGTAAACAAATTGTGGGGCAAGAGACATTTTCACTGCACCAGAGGTCCCCTCAGTTCCATTAATAAATTGCGCTATGCATGGTTTTACGTACTGAGTTAAATGCGGTATCACAGCCATTGAATTTAAAAGTTCTGATGGTTTCTGATATACGCGTGAAATTAAACAAGTATCATTTAATTCTATGGCGATTAGAAGGAACTTGTAGGAATATATAATTTCAAAACGGGTCAGCTTTGTTGCGTATGTTCGAATAATCAAATTATAGCTATTTGAAATATGCTGTAACTTATGATACAGAAATTGATAGCAAGTACACTGTTTAAAGTTTTAAAAAAGTCCTTTACAATTCTATTTTAGCAGCAATCGATTTAAAACAATCCAACTTTTGTTTTTATATTCACATACATGTATTTCGTAAATACTGATTCAAACTTGCGAAATGTTACAAGAGATCTTAAGTTATTAGTATTATTTTTATTTATAAATTTTTAAATATATATTAGAAGAGCAGTAAGTACATGACACACGGTAATTTAATTACTCGTAAATTTCATTATTTGAGTGTCGTCATCAACAGAGTGGAATGACGTGTGAACCAAATTTAAACGTTTTCTCGGGTTTCACGATAAAACCTTTACTGCATGAAATATTAAACCGACTTCATTTTATAACTAACTGATTTATGGATGACAAAATGAATCGACGTTCGAATTAAGCACACTATGCAATAATTGTATTAACCCTTTTATATTATAACTAGCTGAAACAAAATGTACAGTATCGGTCAAGCGCATTTGTCTGCGCTCGACCGCGGTATCACAGATTCCACTCTACTTATCATGCGTTTAAACAATGGTTTTCGGATCATTTAGACGCTGGATTGCATACTTTAATCAGTAATATGTTACGTAGATAGCACATGAGAAAATGCGCATTTGCTTTCAAAATAAAATAATCCCATTTTACAAGTGGGACAATTTTCTCATTTTAAAAGTGGGACAATTTTCCCATTTTAAAATTGGAAAAATAAATCCCACTTTCAGAAAGGGGAAAAAATCTAGTGGAAAAAAATCAAAATTTACAAATTAAGAAACCGCTTATAAAATTACACAGAAATATAAAAAACAATACAATGTTTTGACTAGCCCAAGATATTTTTTTCTTCTAGTTATTTAAATCAATAAAAAAATTTCCGACTGGATTTTTTTCCCATTTAAAAAGTGGGATTTTTGTCTAATCAAATCTTGCAAACGAGAATTAGTGCAAACAATTTAACAACGCTTTATATGCATATATGCACAAAAAGCATATTTTAAAAAAATAAAAAATCCAACGGCATTTTGTTTCCCACACAAAGTGTGGGGAAAAAAATCCCATGGGAAAACATAAAAATGCCATGGGAAAATGAAAATCCCGTGGGAAAATTAAAAAATCCCATGGGAATGCTAATTTAATTTTGCAAAAAAAATCATAATGAAAGAAATGCAATTTTTATGTAAAAAAATACATCAATTATTGATCACAATTAAACACTGTAATGCACACTTTTGTAAAATAGTAATTTTATATGATGTTTTTTTATAATGTGGTCGTAATGCACCTATCAATATTTTCCATCAGGAGTGAGCGGCGGGCATATACGGGACTTTAGACTGAAATCAATTGCCGACAGGCGAATAAGTGACACGCCGAATAATTCCGGGTCCTAGGAAATGGACTTAGTTAAGATTTTAGATCCCGGTAATATTGGCCCCCGGGCCATTTGATACACCAGTTAAGCATCCCCCATTGAGGGGATTTAGACAAAAGTGCTTGACCCTAGGGCGGGGAATTAGATCCCCCAAAATACTATTATTAGTCAAATCCCCTGGATTTTCCTACCATCCCCCCTTTTGGGGAAAATATTGATAGGTGCATAATTAGAACCCGTATGTTCATGGTTTATGTATATTTTGACTTTGCTCATCGGCAAACTTATGACATAAATAACATATCAGAGTATATGCAATGCTTGCTAATGTGATGACAATACCTGGACAGAATTGAAATGAGCCGCGTCGTGTGAAAACCGGTCTAAATGCATGTGTATAAAGTTTCCTCCCGGATTAGCCTGTGCAGACCTCACAGGCTAATCCAGGACGGCACTTTCCGCCTACAGTGGATTTATGTTTAAAAGAGACATACTTGAAAATACCAAAACAGAAAATACCATAAAAGCTGAAAGTGCCATCCTGGATTAGCTTGTGCGTACTGCACAGGCTATTCCGGGACGACACTTTACGCACATGCATTAACAAGGTTTTCTCACGATGCGCCACAAATAATGCTATAGCATTTAAGAATAGGTAATGGTAGTAATTTGAAGGAAAGCAGTTTTGACACGTAATACAGGATCTGTATTACTGGTGACTGACTCTGTACATCTTTTTATTATATACCTGTTCAAAATCTTTACCAAAAAATGCTTCATCAATCGGTGAAATACATGTAGATCGAAAAGAATTCCGTATTATGCTACGTGCTATTTTTCACATCCCGTATAACCCCACTAGCCGGACTACTTTTTTAATGACGCCATCAAAGTGTTACGAAGACAAATTATTGTAAATTTGAAATAAATAAAATATGGTAAATGCACATTTGAAGTTTATCGCGGTATATAATAAAAAGAATATTACCATTGTCAGTTGTTCTAAGAGTATGTATTAGTCTCGTGGCTGGTGTTATTTCGCATCACACTCGAGGCTCCGCCTCTCGTGTGATACGTTATCACACAAGCCACGAAACTAATACAAGTATACTCTTGGAATAAATGACTAGAATAATATTCTGTATATATAAAAATCATATATAGCATTTTGGGGGGAAATGATTTAATAATTCCCTAAACAGCATTATTAAACACCCATTATTTTGAATGTTTAAGTCAAATAAAGTGCCATAACTCTGTCATAATTTAGTGGTTTGTAACCAAATTTGAACTTGACCCGTATTTTATGATGCTACACATGTATATCAAGAATTATTTTAATATGTCAAGCCATTCCTGAGTTATTATCCGGAAATCATGTTTTTAGGGAATTTTTAATCAAATATAGGGCCATATCCTTGTCAAAATTTAGTGGTGTGTAACCAACATCGAACTTGAACTTAATTAGCCATTTATTGAAGTAACCCTAAAACAACGCCGTACAATATTGTCTATATTGTACAATTTGTAAAGAATCTTGCTAAAGGTGCTTTATTTGTTTATAGTTTATAAGCTAGACTACTCGCCCTGGTGTCGGCGTCCGCGTCTGCATTGGATACACTTTTTATTAACAAGTCTTGTAACTTCATAACTACATTATTATTCACTTGAAACTTGGAATATACCTTTTAATTATATGATTTTCAGTAAAATATATAATTTTATTGGTGATATAAAATTTTATATTTTCCCTGTTGGAACAGTGAAAATATAGAATTTTATATTTTTACTGCAGTGACGTAATTTTTAGATGAGCTTTCCTACTAATCCCGGCGTCGGCGTCGGCGTACGAGTCCACGTCTGAATTTGGTTAAAGTTTTTATTCAAAAGTCTTGTAACGTCAAAACTACATAAGTTATTCACTTGAAACTTGGAACTGACCTTTGACATCAACACTAGTATTATGGGCAACATTACTCATAACTATGTTTTGATTTTGACAGAGTTATCTCCTTTATCACATAGGTTTTCTAGTTAAAGTTTATATTCACAAGTTTTGTTACTTCAAAACTACGTAAGTTATTCACTTGAAACATGGAACTTACCTTTGTCATGAACTCTTGTATCAGGGGCAACAATACCCATAACTATGCTTTGTTTTGTATTTTGACAGAGTTATGACCCCTTTTCACTACGATTTTCTGGTTAAAGTTTATATTCAAAAGTTTTGTTACTTCAAAACTACAAAAGTTATTCACTTGAAACATGGAACTAACATTTGTCATCAACTCTGGTATCAGGGGCAACATTACCCATAACTCTGTTTTCTATTTTGACAGAGTTAACCTACTTTTTACACATACTTTGTGGTTAAAGTTTTTGTTCAAATTTATAAACTATACAAGGCTTCACTTAAAAATATTGCATTTTAACAAATGTATGCCCCTTTCACTATCCAAAATATGTACCAACTAAAATTCTTCGAATAGTCAACCGCGCTGTCCTCTGACAGCTCTTGTTATGACACCAGAATACACAAACGATTGATGTTTAAGCTTATCTCGCGCGATTTTCTTCATTTATTGTCCAATGCATGAAATAGAAAGAAAATGTGTTACCGAAATTTAGGTAAATGATTGAATATTTATTTCACTCTTGGTCATAGAAAATTATATTTTCACTCGTGGCTACGCCACCCGTAAAAATATTTTTTTTCTACAACCACTAGTGAAATAAATATCGATGATTTACCGCAATCAGCAAATATTCTCTATGTTAACTTCCGTATCACGGGCAACATTCCCCATAATTCTACTTTGTATATTGACATGGTTATGCCCCTTTTTGCATAGATTTAATAAAGTGTATATTCAGAAGTATTATAGCCTGAAAACTACATAGGCCATTCACCTGAAACTTGGAATATACCTTTGCCAACTCCAGCATCAGGTTCAACAATCTCCATAGCTCTGTTTTGTATTTTTACAGTGGTATGCCCATTATTTTACATAGATTTTGTGGATAACGTTTCTGTTCCAAAATCTTAACATTTGTAAACTATCTAAGGTTTTTACTTAAAAGTTTTGTATTTCAACAAAGTTATGCCTCTTCAAATTCCAAAATATGTACCAACTGAAATACTTTGAATAGTCGAGCACGCTGTCCTCTGAGAGCTGTTGTTGACATTGTGATTACCAAGCAACGACGACCAGCATTTTTATGCACCCGGCATCTTAATGCGGGAGGCATATAGTGATCGTCCTGTCCGTTCTTCCATCCGTCCTTCTGTACTTCTGTCCGTGACAAGGTTAAGTACATTTTTCCGTTTCGTCTAGCACCGCTATTAAAAACACTTGGCTACTTACACAGTTGTTGCTTATGACCATTCCCTATCCACCCACATCACCCAACCATACTATGACCTTGACCTAATTTTCGCTTTGAAGACTTCAAATGGGCTGTTCCTTGGTTAACTAGATTGTACTGTTTTGTTTAGCGCCAACGCTGCTTGCAACAACACTTGGATATTTACACAGTTGTTACTTATGACCGTTCTCAATCCACCCATATCACCGAACCTCACTTTGACCTTTGACTTGAACTAATTTGCACTTAGAATAATTGAAATGGGCTGTTTGTTGGTTCAATAGATTTTACCGTTTCGTCTAGCGCCAACAGCTCGTGCTTCAACACTTATATACCTACACAGTTGTTGCTTCTGACTATCCCAATCCACCCATATCACCAGACCTCACTTTGACCTAAACTTTCACCTAATTCGAACTAAGAAATGGGCCATCCACCACCAATTGGGGTCATGTATGTTCATCAAACACAAAATCTTGTCATCATTGTGGTTGGTTTATAAAATAACAAATGGTGACTTGTACAAACATGCAAATTATGATACATAATTATATCATGTGTCATGTTGCAAATTGTTTTTTACTTCTGTAATGCGTATTTGCGAATTATCATTGTTCAAGTTTTGTGTGTGTGTTTTTTTAAATACAGACTACCACAATTTTCAATTCATTTAATTTACTTTCCATTGAACGTTGTTATGAAATTTATCACAAGTGTTATATGTGTTAAAACAATAAACCGACCAATAATGTTGCTTCATAATCACGAGAGACCCATGTGAAATACAGGGAAAGACTATTTAGAGGCGTGTCGTTGAAAAACCGGGCTTAATGCATGTGCGTAAAGTGTCTTCCCGGATTAGCATGTGCAGTCCGCAGATGCTAATCCAGGACGACAATTTCCGCTTTTGCATGGTATTTTATGTATCAAGGAAGTCTCTTCTAAACATAAATCCACTGTAGGCGGAAAGTGTCATCCCGTATTAGCCTGTGCGGACTGCATATTGCAATCCGGGACGACACTTTACGCACATGCATTAAGCCCAGTTTTCAAACGACACGCCTCATTATATATTAATATATATGTTGCATTGCTAATTATTGTAAGTAGAAAACATTGTACATGCCAAATTATAATTGAAAATGAATATTTTGTAATTTTTAAAATATTTGATATTTGTCTTCTGTCAAAATAGTACCTTCTGTTATTTAGAGTACCATTTACCAGTTTTTATTTAAAGCTTTCCAATTGTTCATAGGGAAATATCAGTGAAATAAAATTGGTAATTCACTGTTTTAAAACAGGGAAATTACCACTTTGATGATGGAACTTTTTAACGGGGAAGTCAGAAAATGCCAATTTAACACATTTTAAGCATAAAATAAAGAGAAAATTTGTTGATTTCGGTAGAATATCGATTTTTGAATGACTCAGTGATCATGTTTTATATAACATTATATCGATTTTACAAACTAAACTTCAAAAACTTTCTTCTATCTAACATTATATCAATTTTACTTTTATTGTAGAATGTTAATTGGTCATATAGTGCGTTTCCACTTTGGACATTGTTATATAATTTCTATTCCATATAATTCCCATGCATGTTGTCAATGCAATTTAGATGTCTACTTGCAATGTGCTAATTGTTGTACTTAAGCTTATCAGGGTTCGCCCTTAACGCGTGTCCGTCGTTCCGTAACCTGTGATGTTTCGCTCAGAGTCGGTTGTCTTCGAAGGACGACTGGTCCGGTGACCAGCTGTTTTGGGACTGATTCCAACACTGTAATTTGTAAATTGTCATTTGTGATTAAGAATACAGGGTAAAGTCCGAGATGATATTGTTTATAAGCATTTTACCACAAGCTCTCGTCACGTGTAAAAATCGCACCTTTACCGCCTCTTCAACTTTCAAACTATTATGTTATAACAGCGCGTCAACTGAACACCATTTTGACTTTAAAAAAATATCAAACGGGCATTGTACAATGTGTAGTTGCTTTTTATTTCTAATTATTATACTTAACTGTAGTCATTAATAACCTTGTATTATTTTAATGTGTTCATGTTTCTTTGACCCAAAACCGAAATTCCGAAATTTGGCTAAAAACTGTGTACATGGATATCGTGAATATTACTCATGGCTCAATACAAGTTGAACAATTCCTGTCTCTTTTCGACACGGCAATACTTTATTAAATCTCATCTGTATTAAAAACAATTGAAGTAAACAAAAATCAATTCAAGGTTTCCGTATTGTTGAAATGATTGCAAAACGTTAAGAAACGGAAAGCACATTGCATATTGAACACATGTTTGTAGAAGGCCGTTGCGCCATGCTTATTGCTAAATGCCAATTTCTAATTGCCAAACGCGAGTTGCTAATTGCCAATTGCTAATTACCAACTGCTCATTGCCAAATGGCAAATGGCAATTTATTTGAAGACTATCAGTTATGAATTAGCAATTGGAATTTGGCAAATAACATCTGGAAAATAGCAAAAAGCAAAAAACTTCTTTTGTTTTGTTTTCAACTATTAGTTATCATTTAGCAATTGGCATTTGGCAAAAAGCAAATAGCATTTGGCAGTTAGCATCGGCATTTGGTAAATAGCAATTGGCAATTACATGTTAAAGACAATTTCAAGAAAGTGCTAGCTCGTTACCAATTTCTTGCACACCTATTATATTCCGTTCACCTCTGTAGTTGGCTCGTAAAGTAGTCCCATTCCATGCACGTGGCTTTAGTCACACGAACGCAACGCAAAATCCACTCTGTCCATTAAATCTGCAAAATGATTGCATCTGCGTAAATGGGCATGACAATAGTTTCAATAATAGGAATCAACATTATTATTTTCTCCATATCATGAACGTTTCCCAAATGCATCCATTGTTATGAAGAATGTGATTAGAACATAATATGTTTAACACAAACTAAAAACAGTCTGGTAATTCACAGCTTTTAGTGCAGAATCAAATTTTGAGACTTAACATCGCGGAAGAAAGTAATCCACTATGCAGTTGTTCGAAGTCGGAAATATTAAACGCTAAGCTATTTTTGTTGTTAAATACCTGGCTAGTTTTATTGAAAGTAAGCCTCGTCTCAACGAATCAGTAAACGCTCCCATCTAGTTTAGTCTTAGTGAGTATGTGTGCAAGCGTGTTACGTTCGTCCATCTGTCCTGGTGTCCGCTCCATACCGTTTAGCAACTTTTTAAAAAGGAATTCGATTGAATATGACCGTTATGTGTTTCAATCGATACTATTCGCCTTTATATCTTATTTACTTAATTGTTTCATATTTGTTTAGTAATTAGCAAATTACAAATATTTTTCATTAATTAAATGCCTTAGATAAATGCCTTAGATAAATACATAAATTCTATGCGAAACGTACTTTCAACAAAACTAGCTTGGACTCAAAAATTTGCATTTCGACAAAGGTAGTCTACAGTTTAATGCATCCCGTTCGAAGTCATTGATAATTTTTTAAGTAGGTAACGATCCAAGTTACGTTGAATTATGGGCATATCATAATCCTAACATACTTATCTTATTAAAATGTATAACTTTTCATTTTACCATGAATTGAAACAAACAAAAAGGGCCACGAAGCGAGCCGAGAAGAAACATAGACATTTCAATCCTAACCTTTTCGTCTTTTATTCGCTGACTCATGTTAAGGCTATTTGTTGCGTGGCGCATGATTAATTATTTAATTACAATTATTTTTATTACTTATTGTAGCATTCAGATGGTCGTAATTATAATAATAACAAAGAACAAATAGAATTACAGTTTGTCGGTAATTACGCAGTACAGGTACTAGCGATAGACGTCGGTTACATTCCAGAAACCTTATCAGAAAATTACACTGGATTTGGGATAAGATTCTATGGCCGAACGGTTAACGCGTTAGACTCACACTCTGGCGGTATGGCCAAGCGGTAAACGCGTTAGACTCCCACTCTGGCGGTAGGGCCGAGCGGTAAACGCGTTAGACTCTCACTCTGGCGGTCGGGCTTCGATCCCCGTGAGACCCAGGAATTTTGTTCCCATTTTTATTTATTTCATTTTTGTTTCACAGAATATAAGGGTTTGCTACTCCAGACGCTTTAGTTATTGAAAAAGAAGACATTTCTAAAATATAATATTCTGAAGGAAATTTCCTTTATGCATTTTAAAACATTACCGAACATTAACACTTCTGCTAATACGGTTGAAAAGCTTGTAACACTGTCGTTGCATTCATTATAATGTTAAATAGTTTAGCATATTGTTGGTTTAAGAGTTGTAAGTTGAGTTTTGTTTTAAACTTTAACGCCATATTTATGTATTTTCGACAAATTAATCTACTGTCTTCCACTCAGATTGTCCGGTGATAAAACTGATACCCATCATTCACTATATACCCGGTAGATAGGCCAAGCGTAGTGTCGTCCTGGATTACCGTAATTGCTCTATATGTTCGGACACTCTAAATGTCGGGACACCCTTAAAATACGATAAAAAAAATTATTTTTCATGACTCTTAATTTTGGGACACTTTGAAAATTAGAATTGTTCCTGCTTCTAAATTCTGGGACAATGTTTTCCAAATTGGCAATTTTGTGTCAATTTCCGTGAAGTCGGCAAATAAAAATCGCCATCTAACTGTTATTTACCTGCACCGATACATTGCAATGTATTAGCAAACTGTCAAAGTTGTGAATGTGCATATTCCATATTTCCGTATCTCATGACAGCTGACCCCATCAATGTGTCCCCATGTCATAAATTTCTCCCTGGAGCAAAGATCTATATCCACGTGATTTGCTTTTCTATGTTATTGAACTGTAATTGAATTTTACTCTTGATTTCTAATATTCCAAACATGTTTACAGATTTTCGTTTAGACACAATCTCAATAAACCGTTCGAATCTGTTATGTTCTATTTAAACTTGTGTTGCTATAAACATTTGAATAGAGTGAGTTGTGCCCAATGTTACGCAATAGCGAACAACTGCTGTGCCTTTAGTGCTTTGATTATAAATGTCATTAAACATATTGAATTATGCACCTATCAATGTCCATTGGGGCGGCGGGCTATACGGGACTTTAGAGTGAAAGCAAATCCCGAAAGATTCAGTCTCCCGGGAAATAGACTGGTAGGATTTTAGATCCCGGTAATACTGGTCCCAGGGCAATTTGATAAACCGATTGAGCCTCTCCGCCTGAGGGGATTGAGACAATGCTTGGCTCTAGTGTGGGGAATTATACTCCAAAAATGTAGTCAAATTTCCCTGGTTAACCCGCCGCTCGCCCAGTGGGAAATATTGATTTGCGCATTAGGATAGAAAGTTTAATAATATTATGTATTCGTTTACGTGAATACGTTTTAAGTATGTGTCTCTGTCACAACTATACTGAAAGCAGGGGCAAAATATTTCTGCCTTACGATCATTCTTGCTGCAAGTTTCATAACAGTGAATATCGTGTATTAGTTACAGAATGGTCTTTGTGTCGTATTAAGCAATTATGCGCCCGTCAAAGGATCTTTTTAGGGGTAAAGATTCAACGACTAAAGAAAAACAATTAAAACACTAATAAGGTAGGATCATGGTATTTGTGCATCTTAATTCATATACATGCCCTCTTTCTGAGGTAGGATGGCGATCCTTTCTGCTAACTGAATTATAAATCCTTCTATGCACGACAATATTACGGTCATGGCAAATGCAGATTTTGACCTGTAAATGTGACCTTGATCTTGGACCTAGGGATCGCTTGCTTGGATGTGATACACTATATCATGATGATAATCATTTACGCCATTTTTTTAATCCCTCCATGGATGCCAAAATTATGCTGTGGACTAATAATTATGACCTTGACACTGGTCCTAGGGAGGTGGTATCTATGTGCGATATACACTCTCACGATGCTTTTCATTTCTGCCAAGTTATTTGAAAATTCGTTCATGCTGGACAAAATTATGCTCAGTGCAGTCTATGGATTTATTTTTTATGTTTGACCTTAAAGCGTGACCTTGTAATGTTACACTCTTCATAATTAAAAGCAGAATAATTGTCGGTTTAAAATATCTGCTTTGGAGGTCAAGCGTGTAGTAAATTGAAAGTGCTCCTTCCAGAGGTCACCTAACTTACATTTAAATATGATTAATTTAAAAAGTTTTTATAAATTGTACTCCATTTCTTTTGTTGAAGCAGTAAATTCACTACATTAAAACATGTTTCAGGTGTTGGTGCCACCTGCACTGCGACTGGAAATGAGTGTGCCAATCTTCCTGGCGGCTACTGTAACACTGCTGCGGCGACTAAAGTGTGCGCTTGTGGAGCCATCTACACAGCAAGTGGAGTCAAGTGTGTCTATACGGGTAGGTGGATTGGCATGATTAGACTTATTCTTCAAATTAGAATTAGAATCTGCAGCAGCACAAGTCATAGTTGTAGTTTTCATTGCCATCATCATCGTCACCAATAAAATCATCATTATCATCATCATGAACATCATCAATGTCATTTTCATCATTATCATCAACATCATGATCATCACCATTATCATCATCGTCATCATCACCATTAACGACAACAGTATGTGCTCCCGATTGTTTCAGCATGCGATCGAGGGTCCACCACGTGCGAAGCCATAGACTCGAACTCACAGTGCGGTCCTGGATATTGTGTCTGTAAGTCCGGATCCATGTACAGCACTGGCAAATGTACAGGTTAGTACCCAAGCACCAGATTTTGGAACACGTATTGTAGTGTGTAACATAATGCACGATTGTTTTAGGAATGAAATGGAAGAAACCCCATTTAGTTTATTTAAACATTTTATACTAGATTAAGATTTTAGATTTATTTGTCTGTCTAATTAAATAGCATGGAACTATATTATATCCATCAATTCCAGTAAACATTTATGAATATGTTTTTATTATACCATATCTAATAAGCTAGATAATAGATATCTCGTTTATAAATTGTTAAACTTGTGTAACTTACCATGCGGTATTTTATTCCAGCTTCCAGTACCGCTGAGATGGCAGTTTCCATGATGATGATGCTTGCCTGTCTCCTGCTTGGGAGAGTTATGTAGACCTGCATGGCAGTACAAAGAACATCGAAACTTTGAATTGATAGACAGCTACTTTCTCTAATTTTAATTTAATAAATGAATGAATATTAAAACGAAACATGAAGTGACATACCCCTTTATTGTTTTTAATCTGTATATCAAATAGACAATAACACAAACATTAATTTAGTGTAACCAAAATTCGATTTAATGATTCAAAGAACATACCTGATTTTTTTACGTTGTAAATAGACTGCTACTACTTTGAGTTTTGTTTATGTGTCCACCAGTCATTTTTGAAACGTTGTCTAATAACTAGTTATCATTTAGACTGTGTTTTGTGGCTGTGATGTTGATACGACGTCTTGCAACTGCTTGCTATAGGTACATCTTTCACACAATCATCCAAACTTTAGGCAGTATTAGGTGTTTTGAAAAACATAGTCACACGATGTTGTAAGCTGACTTTTACTGAGACCGAAACTTTCCACGTGCGATCGCTTAAATAATTAGATTAGTGTTATATATTATGGACTGCACTTATGAAATGCATAGTCATACATAATGTTAACTAGTGTTTACATATTTCCATGTGTGATCAATTAGTTATAATATATTTTGAAACTTCGGTCGATCCAGCAGTAGAGATGTATAAAATATCTGTTCGTAACAGACACAAAACAAAAAAGGCATAACTTAAAATTCCTTCATTTAAAACAGCATAATCAATCTGATTTGTAATCTGGCTATAAATATATTCAGTAAACAAGTATTCAGTGGTAGACAGTCGTGTGACTTTGATGATAGCCATTTTAATACTGCGTATAAAACAGCTTACTAATTTGAACATATTTTGTCACTTGTATTCTTCGCTCATATCTTTGTGTATTTGCCAGCTTACGATTGCGTTAGAGACCTTGCACATAGTAAGAATTGCTTTGGTGTTGACTAACTTCTTATGGGTATGATTATATGGGATATATTTTTATTAACATTTTAACTTGCTATTTCATACCTAGTACATATACAAACAGCAGACGAATTTAAGATACATTAAAAACTATATTAATATGATTATTGTATTTAAGTTTGTTACCACTTTATAGTTATATGTATATTACAGTTTCCAGTACAGTTTATAACTTAATAACTAAATAAAACAATTTAGAATGGTACAAAGAAAACCAGAAATAAAGAGATGGATTTGTTATGTGTTATTTTTCTTTATTGACCGAATGCTATTTGATATACATTATAATGCAGAACTGATGTGGCTTCAGTGTACCCGACTGTAACCGATGTATATGTTAGATAGTTTGCAAAATTGTAACTTAACTGAAGTTATATGTGTTTGCATACCGTAGTTCAAGACATATTGGAACAGTTCAAATCATAGCAGTTATCGCATGAGCGAATATAAATTACGAAACATGTAGTAAGATTCTAACAGTGATTTAATTGTATATGTAACGTGCACATAGTTCCTCTGCCAGTTATTATGAACACAAAATAATTCTTAAATATATCTTAACATTTTAGGGAAACAACTTCCTTCAACAATAATACTGCCCGTATCCTCCAATGTTTTGGTGGAAGTAGGGTATTTATGACAGAATTATGGTCCAAACTCTATTATTTTATATATCTTACTATGTTCAAATTTATCATTTCCCTTTCGTTAACTGACAGGTGAACAACGAATGTGTTTCATACCAGGTCTTCGATAACCGATAAAAATATGTATACGTTTTAGTTGATGTACGTATAATATTAACAAGACACTTCCAATAGATATAATTTAAATATTAAAACGTACACGGACGTATAATTATATTATAATATTGCTCTCGTCTCATATGGCATATATATGTCGTGTATATTCTGTATTCGGTAAGCATTGGAAAATACTTCTTTATGCATGATGTTATATCGATCCAATTAGGATAGTATACAGGTAACTTGTCTTACAGTTTAATAAATAATAATGATAACAAATCTGATATATTTATATTATTATACTTAACTGTAGTCATTTAATAACCTTGTATTATTTTAATGTGTTCATGTTTCTTTGACCCAAAACCGAAATTCCGAAATTTGGCTAAAAACTGTGTACATGGATATCGTGAATATTACTCATGGCTCAATACATGTTGAACAATTCCTGTCTCTTTTCGACACGGCAATACTTTATTAAATCTCATCTGTATTAAAAACAATTGAAGTAAACAAAAATCAATTCAAGGTTTCCGTATTGTTGAAATGATTGCAAAACGTTAAGAAACGGAAAGCACATTGCATATTGAACACATGTTTGTAGAAGGCCGTTGCGCCATGCTTATTGCTAAATGCCAATTTCTAATTGCCAAACGCGAGTTGCTAATTGCCAATTGCTAATTACCAACTGCTCATTGCCAAATGGCAAATGGCAATTTATTTGAAGACTATCAGTTATGAATTAGTAATTGGAATTTGGCAAATAACATCTGGAAAATAGCAAAAAGCAAAAAACTTCTTTTGTTTTGTTTTCAACTATTAGTTATCATTTAGCAATTGGCATTTGGCAAAAAGCAAATAGCATTTGGCAGTTAGCATCGGCATTTGGTAAATAGCAATTGGCAATTACATGTTAAAGACAATTTCAAGAAAGTGCTAGCTCGTTACCAATTTCTTGCACACCTATTATATTCCGTTCACCTCTGTAGTTGGCTCGTAAAGTAGTCCCATTCCATGCACGTGGCTTTAGTCACACGAACGCAACGCAAAATCCACTCTGTCCATTAAATCTGCAAAATGATTGCATCTGCGTAAATGGGCATGACAATAGTTTCAATAATAGGAATCAACATTATTATTTTCTCCATATCATGAACGTTTCCCAAATGCATCCATTGTTATGAAGAATGTGATTAGAACATAATATGTTTAACACAAACTAAAAACAGTCTGGTAATTCACAGCTTTTAGTGCAGAATCAAATTTTGAGACTTAACATCGCGGAAGAAAGTAATCCACTATGCAGTTGTTCGAAGTCGGAAATATTAAACGCTAAGCTATTTTTGTTGTTAAATACCTGGCTAGTTTTATTGAAAGTAAGCCTCGTCTCAACGAATCAGTAAACGCTCCCATCTAGTTTAGTCTTAGTGAGTATGTGTGCAAGCGTGTTACGTTCGTCCATCTGTCCTGGTGTCCGCTCCATACCGTTTAGCAACTTTTTAAAAAGGAATTCGATTGAATATGACCGTTATGTGTTTCAATCGATACTATTCGCCTTTATATCTTATTTACTTAATTGTTTCATATTTGTTTAGTAATTAGCAAATTACAAATATTTTTCATTAATTAAATGCCTTAGATAAATGCCTTAGATAAATACATAAATTCTATGCGAAACGTACTTTCAACAAAACTAGCTTGGACTCAAAAATTTGCATTTCGACAAAGGTAGTCTACAGTTTAATGCATCCCGTTCGAAGTCATTGATAATTTTTTAAGTAGGTAACGATCCAAGTTACGTTGAATTATGGGCATATCATAATCCTAACATACTTATCTTATTAAAATGTATAACTTTTCATTTTACCATGAATTGAAACAAACAAAAAGGGCCACGAAGCGAGCCGAGAAGAAACATAGACATTTCAATCCTAACCTTTTCGTCTTTTATTCGCTGACTCATGTTAAGGCTATTTGTTGCGTGGCGCATGATTAATTATTTAATTACAATTATTTTTATTACTTATTGTAGCATTCAGATGGTCGTAATTATAATAATAACAAAGAACAAATAGAATTACAGTTTGTCGGTAATTACGCAGTACAGGTACTAGCGATAGACGTCGGTTACATTCCAGAAACCTTATCAGAAAATTACACTGGATTTGGGATAAGATTCTATGGCCGAACGGTTAACGCGTTAGACTCACACTCTGGCGGTATGGCCAAGCGGTAAACGCGTTAGACTCCCACTCTGGCGGTAGGGCCGAGCGGTAAACGCGTTAGACTCTCACTCTGGCGGTCGGGCTTCGATCCCCGTGAGACCCAGGAATTTTGTTCCCATTTTTATTTATTTCATTTTTGTTTCACAGAATATAAGGGTTTGCTACTCCAGACGCTTTAGTTATTGAAAAAGAAGACATTTCTAAAATATAATATTCTGAAGGAAATTTCCTTTATGCATTTTAAAACATTACCGAACATTAACACTTCTGCTAATACGGTTGAAAAGCTTGTAACACTGTCGTTGCATTCATTATAATGTTAAATAGTTTAGCATATTGTTGGTTTAAGAGTTGTAAGTTGAGTTTTGTTTTAAACTTTAACGCCATATTTATGTATTTTCGACAAATTAATCTACTGTCTTCCACTCAGATTGTCCGGTGATAAAACTGATACCCATCATTCACTATATACCCGGTAGATAGGCCAAGCGTAGTGTCGTCCTGGATTACCGTAATTGCTCTATATGTTCGGACACTCTAAATGTCGGGACACCCTTAAAATACGATAAAAAAAATTATTTTTCATGACTCTTAATTTTGGGACACTTTGAAAATTAGAATTGTTCCTGCTTCTAAATTCTGGGACAATGTTTTCCAAATTGGCAATTTTGTGTCAATTTCCGTGAAGTCGGCAAATAAAAATCGCCATCTAACTGTTATTTACCTGCACCGATACATTGCAATGTATTAGCAAACTGTCAAAGTTGTGAATGTGCATATTCCATATTTCCGTATCTCATGACAGCTGACCCCATCAATGTGTCCCCACTTCATAAATTTCTCCCTGGAGCAAAGATCTATATCCACGTGATTTGCTTTTCTATGTTATTGAACTGTAATTGAATTTTACTCTTGATTTCTAATATTCCAAACATGTTTACAGATTTTCGTTTAGACACAATCTCAATAAACCGTTCGAATCTGTTATGTTCTATTTAAACTTGTGTTGCTATAAACATTTGAATAGAGTGAGTTGTGCCCAATGTTACGCAATAGCGAACAACTGCTGTGCCTTTAGTGCTTTGATTATAAATGTCATTAAACATATTGAATTATGCACCTATCAATGTCCATTGGGGCGGCGGGCTATACGGGACTTTAGAGTGAAAGCAAATCCCGAAAGATTCAGTCTCCCGGGAAATAGACTGGTAGGATTTTAGATCCCGGTAATACTGGTCCCAGGGCAATTTGATAAACCGATTGAGCCTCTCCGCCTGAGGGGATTGAGACAATGCTTGGCTCTAGTGTGGGGAATTATACTCCAAAAATGTAGTCAAATTTCCCTGGTTAACCCGCCGCTCGCCCAGTGGGAAATATTGATTTGCGCATTAGGATAGAAAGTTTAATAATATTATGTATTCGTTTACGTGAATACGTTTTAAGTATGTGTCTCTGTCACAACTATACTGAAAGCAGGGGCAAAATATTTCTGCCTTACGATCATTCTTGCTGCAAGTTTCATAACAGTGAATATCGTGTATTAGTTACAGAATGGTCTTTGTGTCGTATTAAGCAATTATGCGCCCGTCAAAGGATCTTTTTAGGGGTAAAGATTCAACGACTAAAGAAAAACAATTAAAACACTAATAAGGTAGGATCATGGTATTTGTGCATCTTAATTCATATACATGCCCTCTTTCTGAGGTTGGATGGCGATCCTTTCTGCTAACTGAATTATAAATCCTTCTATGCACGACAATATTACGGTCATGGCAAATGCAGATTTTGACCTGTAAATGTGACCTTGATCTTGGACCTAGGGATCGCTTGCTTGGATGTGATACACTATATCATGATGATAATCATTTACGCCATTTTTTTAATCCCTCCATGGATGCCAAAATTATGCTGTGGACTAATAATTATGACCTTGACACTGGTCCTAGGGAGGTGGTATCTATGTGCGATATACACTCTCACGATGCTTTTCATTTCTGCCAAGTTATTTGAAAATTCGTTCATGCTGGACAAAATTATGCTCAGTGCAGTCTATGGATTTATTTTTTATGTTTGACCTTAAAGCGTGACCTTGTAATGTTACACTCTTCATAATTAAAAGCAGAATAATTGTCGGTTTAAAATATCTGCTTTGGAGGTCAAGCGTGTAGTAAATTGAAAGTGCTCCTTCCAGAGGTCACCTAACTTACATTTAAATATGATTAATTTAAAAAGTTTTTATAAATTGTACTCCATTTCTTTTGTTGAAGCAGTAAATTCACTACATTAAAACATGTTTCAGGTGTTGGTGCCATCTGCACTGCGACTGGAAATGAGTGTGCCAATCTTCCTGGCGGCTACTGTAACACTGCTGCGGCGACTAAAGTGTGCGCTTGTGGAGCCATCTACACAGCAAGTGGAGTCAAGTGTGTCTATACGGGTAGGTGGATTGGCATGATTAGACTTATTCTTCAAATTAGAATTAGAATCTGCAGCAGCACAAGTCATAGTTGTAGTTTTCATTGCCATCATCATCGTCACCAATAAAATCATCATTATCATCATCATGAACATCATCAATGTCATTTTCATCATTATCATCAACATCATGATCATCACCATTATCATCATCGTCATCATCACCATTAACGACAACAGTATGTGCTCCCGATTGTTTCAGCATGCGATCGAGGGTCCACCACGTGCGAAGCCATAGACTCGAACTCACAGTGCGGTCCTGGATATTGTGTCTGTAAGTCCGGATCCATGTACAGCACTGGCAAATGTACAGGTTAGTACCCAAGCACCAGATTTTGGAACACGTATTGTAGTGTGTAACATAATGCACGATTGTTTTAGGAATGAAATGGAAGAAACCCCATTTAGTTTATTTAAACATTTTATACTAGATTAAGATTTTAGATTTATTTGTCTGTCTAATTAAATAGCATGGAACTATATTATATCCATCAATTCCAGTAAACATTTATGAATATGTTTTTATTATACCATATCTAATAAGCTAGATAATAGATATCTCGTTTATAAATTGTTAAACTTGTGTAACTTACCATGCGGTATTTTATTCCAGCTTCCAGTACCGCTGAGATGGCAGTTTCCATGATGATGATGCTTGCCTGTCTCCTGCTTGGGAGAGTTATGTAGACCTGCATGGCAGTACAAAGAACATCGAAACTTTGAATTGATAGACAGCTACTTTCTCTAATTTTAATTTAATAAATGAATGAATATTAAAACGAAACATGAAGTGACATACCCCTTTATTGTTTTTAATCTGTATATCAAATAGACAATAACACAAACATTAATTTAGTGTAACCAAAATTCGATTTAATGATTCAAAGAACATACCTGATTTTTTTACGTTTGTTTTGTAAATAGACTGCTACTACTTTGAGTTTTGTTTATGTGTCCACCAGTCATTTTTGAAACGTTGTCTAATAACTAGTTATCATTTAGACTGTGTTTTGTGGCTGTGATGTTGATACGACGTCTTGCAACTGCTTGCTATAGGTACATCTTTCACACAATCATCCAAACTTTAGGCAGTATTAGGTGTTTTGAAAAACATAGTCACACGATGTTGTAAGCTGACTTTTACTGAGACCGAAACTTTCCACGTGCGATCGCTTAAATAATTAGATTAGTGTTATATATTATGGACTGCACTTATGAAATGCATAGTCATACATAATGTTAACTAGTGTTTACATATTTCCATGTGTGATCAATTAGTTATAATATATTTTGAAACTTCGGTCGATCCAGCAGTAGAGATGTATAAAATATCTGTTCGTAACAGACACAAAACAAAAAAGGCATAACTTAAAATTCCTTCATTTAAAACAGCATAATCAATCTGATTTGTAATCTGGCTATAAATATATTCAGTAAACAAGTATTCAGTGGTAGACAGTCGTGTGACTTTGATGATAGCCATTTTAATACTGCGTATAAAACAGCTTACTAATTTGAACATATTTTGTCACTTGTATTCTTCGCTCATATCTTTGTGTATTTGCCAGCTTACGATTGCGTTAGAGACCTTGCACATAGTAAGAATTGCTTTTGGTGTTGACTAACTTCTTATGGGTATGATTATATGGGATATATTTTTATTAACATTTTAACTTGCTATTTCATACCTAGTACATATACAAACAGCAGACGAATTTAAGATACATTAAAAACTATATTAATATGATTATTGTATTTAAGTTTGTTACCATTTTATAGTTATATGTATATTACAGTTTCCAGTACAGTTTATAACTTAATAACTAAATAAAACAATTTAGAATGGTACAAAGAAAACCAGAAATAAAGAGATGGATTTGTTATGTGTTATTTTTCTTTATTGACCGAATGCTATTTGATATACATTATAATGCAGAACTGATGTGGCTTCAGTGTACCCGACTGTAACCGATGTATATGTTAGATAGTTTGCAAAATTGTAACTTAACTGAAGTTATATGTGTTTGCATACCGTAGTTCAAGACATATTGGAACAGTTCAAATCATAGCAGTTATCGCATGAGCGAATATAAATTACGAAACATGTAGTAAGATTCTAACAGTGATTTAATTGTATATGTAACGTGCACATAGTTCCTCTGCCAGTTATTATGAACACAAAATAATTCTTAAATATATCTTAACATTTTAGGGAAACAACTTCCTTCAACAATAATAATGCCCGTATCCTCCAATGTTTTGGTGGAAGTAGGGTATTTATGACAGAATTATGGTCCAAACTCTATTATTTTATATATCTTACTATGTTCAAATTTATCATTTCCCTTTCGTTAACTGACAGGTGAACAACGAATGTGTTTCATACCAGGTCTTCGATAACCGATAAAAATATGTATACGTTTTAGTTGATGTACGTATAATATTAACAAGACACTTCCAATAGATATAATTTAAATATTAAAACGTACACGGACGTATAATTATATTATAATATTGCTCTCGTCTCATATGGCATATATATGTCGTGTATATTCTGTATTCGGTAAGCATTGGAAAATACTTCTTTATGCATGATGTTATATCGATCCAATTAGGATAGTATACAGGTAACTAGTCTTACAGTTTAATAAATAATAATGATAACAAATCTGATATATTTATATTATTATACTTAACTGTAGTCATTTAATAACCTTGTATTATTTTAATGTGTTCATGTTTCTTTGACCCAAAACCGAAATTCCGAAATTTGGCTAAAAACTGTGTACATGGATATCGTGAATATTACTCATGGCTCAATACATGTTGAACAATTCCTGTCTCTTTTCGACACGGCAATACTTTATTAAATCTCATCTGTATTAAAAACAATTGAAGTAAACAAAAATCAATTCAAGGTTTCCGTATTGTTGAAATGATTGCAAAACGTTAAGAAACGGAAAGCACATTGCATATTGAACACATGTTTGTAGAAGGCCGTTGCGCCATGCTTATTGCTAAATGCCAATTTCTAATTGCCAAACGCGAGTTGCTAATTGCCAATTGCTAATTACCAACTGCTCATTGCCAAATGGCAAATGGCAATTTATTTGAAGACTATCAGTTATGAATTAGCAATTGGAATTTGGCAAATAACATCTGGAAAATAGCAAAAAGCAAAAAACTTCTTTTGTTTTGTTTTCAACTATTAGTTATCATTTAGCAATTGGCATTTGGCAAAAAGCAAATAGCATTTGGCAGTTAGCATCGGCATTTGGTAAATAGCAATTGGCAATTACATGTTAAAGACAATTTCAAGAAAGTGCTAGCTCGTTACCAATTTCTTGCACACCTATTATATTCCGTTCACCTCTGTAGTTGGCTCGTAAAGTAGTCCCATTCCATGCACGTGGCTTTAGTCACACGAACGCAACGCAAAATCCACTCTGTCCATTAAATCTGCAAAATGATTGCATCTGCGTAAATGGGCATGACAATAGTTTCAATAATAGGAATCAACATTATTATTTTCTCCATATCATGAACGTTTCCCAAATGCATCCATTGTTATGAAGAATGTGATTAGAACATAATATGTTTAACACAAACTAAAAACAGTCTGGTAATTCACAGCTTTTAGTGCAGAATCAAATTTTGAGACTTAACATCGCGGAAGAAAGTAATCCACTATGCAGTTGTTCGAAGTCGGAAATATTAAACGCTAAGCTATTTTTGTTGTTAAATACCTGGCTAGTTTTATTGAAAGTAAGCCTCGTCTCAACGAATCAGTAAACGCTCCCATCTAGTTTAGTCTTAGTGAGTATGTGTGCAAGCGTGTTACGTTCGTCCATCTGTCCTGGTGTCCGCTCCATACCGTTTAGCAACTTTTTAAAAAGGAATTCGATTGAATATGACCGTTATGTGTTTCAATAGATACTATTCGCCTTTATATCTTATTTACTTAATTGTTTCATATTTGTTTAGTAATTAGCAAATTACAAATATTTTTCATTAATTAAATGCCTTAGATAAATGCCTTAGATAAATACATAAATTCTATGCGAAACGTACTTTCAACAAAACTAGCTTGGACTCAAAAATTTGCATTTCGACAAAGGTAGTCTACAGTTTAATGCATCCCGTTCGAAGTCATTGATAATTTTTTAAGTAGGTAACGATCCAAGTTACGTTGAATTATGGGCATATCATAATCCTAACATACTTATCTTATTAAAATGTATAACTTTTCATTTTACCATGAATTGAAACAAACAAAAAGGGCCACGAAGCGAGCCGAGAAGAAACATAGACATTTCAATCCTAACCTTTTCGTCTTTTATTCGCTGACTCATGTTAAGGCTATTTGTTGCGTGGCGCATGATTAATTATTTAATTACAATTATTTTTATTACTTATTGTAGCATTCAGATGGTCGTAATTATAATAATAACAAAGAACAAATAGAATTACAGTTTGTCGGTAATTACGCAGTACAGGTACTAGCGATAGACGTCGGTTACATTCCAGAAACCTTATCAGAAAATTACACTGGATTTGGGATAAGATTCTATGGCCGAACGGTTAACGCGTTAGACTCACACTCTGGCGGTATGGCCAAGCGGTAAACGCGTTAGACTCCCACTCTGGCGGTAGGGCCGAGCGGTAAACGCGTTAGACTCTCACTCTGGCGGTCGGGCTTCGATCCCCGTGAGACCCAGGAATTTTGTTCCCATTTTTATTTATTTCATTTTTGTTTCACAGAATATAAGGGTTTGCTACTCCAGACGCTTTAGTTATTGAAAAAGAAGACATTTCTAAAATATAATATTCTGAAGGAAATTTCCTTTATGCATTTTAAAACATTACCGAACATTAACACTTCTGCTAATACGGTTGAAAAGCTTGTAACACTGTCGTTGCATTCATTATAATGTTAAATAGTTTAGCATATTGTTGGTTTAAGAGTTGTAAGTTGAGTTTTGTTTTAAACTTTAACGCCATATTTATGTATTTTCGACAAATTAATCTACTGTCTTCCACTCAGATTGTCCGGTGATAAAACTGATACCCATCATTCACTATATACCCGGTAGATAGGCCAAGCGTAGTGTCGTCCTGGATTACCGTAATTGCTCTATATGTTCGGACACTCTAAATGTCGGGACACCCTTAAAATACGATAAAAAAAATTATTTTTCATGACTCTTAATTTTGGGACACTTTGAAAATTAGAATTGTTCCTGCTTCTAAATTCTGGGACAATGTTTTCCAAATTGGCAATTTTGTGTCAATTTCCGTGAAGTCGGCAAATAAAAATCGCCATCTAACTGTTATTTACCTGCACCGATACATTGCAATGTATTAGCAAACTGTCAAAGTTGTGAATGTGCATATTCCATATTTCCGTATCTCATGACAGCTGACCCCATCAATGTGTCCCCATGTCATAAATTTCTCCCTGGAGCAAAGATCTATATCCACGTGATTTGCTTTTCTATGTTATTGAACTGTAATTGAATTTTACTCTTGATTTCTAATATTCCAAACATGTTTACAGATTTTCGTTTAGACACAATCTCAATAAACCGTTCGAATCTGTTATGTTCTATTTAAACTTGTGTTGCTATAAACATTTGAATAGAGTGAGTTGTGCCCAATGTTACGCAATAGCGAACAACTGCTGTGCCTTTAGTGCTTTGATTATAAATGTCATTAAACATATTGAATTATGCACCTATCAATGTCCATTGGGGCGGCGGGCTATACGGGACTTTAGAGTGAAAGCAAATCCCGAAAGATTCAGTCTCCCGGGAAATAGACTGGTAGGATTTTAGATCCCGGTAATACTGGTCCCAGGGCAATTTGATAAACCGATTGAGCCTCTCCGCCTGAGGGGATTGAGACAATGCTTGGCTCTAGTGTGGGGAATTATACTCCAAAAATGTAGTCAAATTTCCCTGGTTAACCCGCCGCTCGCCCAGTGGGAAATATTGATTTGCGCATTAGGATAGAAAGTTTAATAATATTATGTATTCGTTTACGTGAATACGTTTTAAGTATGTGTCTCTGTCACAACTATACTGAAAGCAGGGGCAAAATATTTCTGCCTTACGATCATTCTTGCTGCAAGTTTCATAACAGTGAATATCGTGTATTAGTTACAGAATGGTCTTTGTGTCGTATTAAGCAATTATGCGCCCGTCAAAGGATCTTTTTAGGGGTAAAGATTCAACGACTAAAGAAAAACAATTAAAACACTAATAAGGTAGGATCATGGTATTTGTGCATCTTAATTCATATACATGCCCTCTTTCTGAGGTAGGATGGCGATCCTTTCTGCTAACTGAATTATAAATCCTTCTATGCACGACAATATTACGGTCATGGCAAATGCAGATTTTGACCTGTAAATGTGACCTTGATCTTGGACCTAGGGATCGCTTGCTTGGATGTGATACACTATATCATGATGATAATCATTTACGCCATTTTTTTAATCCCTCCATGGATGCCAAAATTATGCTGTGGACTAATAATTATGACCTTGACACTGGTCCTAGGGAGGTGGTATCTATGTGCGATATACACTCTCACGATGCTTTTCATTTCTGCCAAGTTATTTGAAAATTCGTTCATGCTGGACAAAATTATGCTCAGTGCAGTCTATGGATTTATTTTTTATGTTTGACCTTAAAGCGTGACCTTGTAATGTTACACTCTTCATAATTAAAAGCAGAATAATTGTCGGTTTAAAATATCTGCTTTGGAGGTCAAGCGTGTAGTAAATTGAAAGTGCTCCTTCCAGAGGTCACCTAACTTACATTTAAATATGATTAATTTAAAAAGTTTTTATAAATTGTACTCCATTTCTTTTGTTGAAGCAGTAAATTCACTACATTAAAACATGTTTCAGGTGTTGGTGCCACCTGCACTGCGACTGGAAATGAGTGTGCCAATCTTCCTGGCGGCTACTGTAACACTGCTGCGGCGACTAAAGTGTGCGCTTGTGGAGCCATCTACACAGCAAGTGGAGTCAAGTGTGTCTATACGGGTAGGTGGATTGGCATGATTAGACTTATTCTTCAAATTAGAATTAGAATCTGCAGCAGCACAAGTCATAGTTGTAGTTTTCATTGCCATCATCATCGTCACCAATAAAATCATCATTATCATCATCATGAACATCATCAATGTCATTTTCATCATTATCATCAACATCATGATCATCACCATTATCATCATCGTCATCATCACCATTAACGACAACAGTATGTGCTCCCGATTGTTTCAGCATGCGATCGAGGGTCCACCACGTGCGAAGCCATAGACTCGAACTCACAGTGCGGTCCTGGATATTGTGTCTGTAAGTCCGGATCCATGTACAGCACTGGCAAATGTACAGGTTAGTACCCAAGCACCAGATTTTGGAACACGTATTGTAGTGTGTAACATAATGCACGATTGTTTTAGGAATGAAATGGAAGAAACCCCATTTAGTTTATTTAAACATTTTATACTAGATTAAGATTTTAGATTTATTTGTCTGTCTAATTAAATAGCATGGAACTATATTATATCCATCAATTCCAGTAAACATTTATGAATATGTTTTTATTATACCATATCTAATAAGCTAGATAATAGATATCTCGTTTATAAATTGTTAAACTTGTGTAACTTACCATGCGGTATTTTATTCCAGCTTCCAGTACCGCTGAGATGGCAGTTTCCATGATGATGATGCTTGCCTGTCTCCTGCTTGGGAGAGTTATGTAGACCTGCATGGCAGTACAAAGAACATCGAAACTTTGAATTGATAGACAGCTACTTTCTCTAATTTTAATTTAATAAATGAATGAATATTAAAACGAAACATGAAGTGACATACCCCTTTATTGTTTTTAATCTGTATATCAAATAGACAATAACACAAACATTAATTTAGTGTAACCAAAATTCGATTTAATGATTCAAAGAACATACCTGATTTTTTTACGTTTGTTTTGTAAATAGACTGCTACTACTTTGAGTTTTGTTTATGTGTCCACCAGTCATTTTTGAAACGTTGTCTAATAACTAGTTATCATTTAGACTGTGTTTTGTGGCTGTGATGTTGATACGACGTCTTGCAACTGCTTGCTATAGGTACATCTTTCACACAATCATCCAAACTTTAGGCAGTATTAGGTGTTTTGAAAAACATAGTCACACGATGTTGTAAGCTGACTTTTACTGAGACCGAAACTTTCCACGTGCGATCGCTTAAATAATTAGATTAGTGTTATATATTATGGACTGCACTTATGAAATGCATAGTCATACATAATGTTAACTAGTGTTTACATATTTCCATGTGTGATCAATTAGTTATAATATATTTTGAAACTTCGGTCGATCCAGCAGTAGAGATGTATAAAATATCTGTTCGTAACAGACACAAAACAAAAAAGGCATAACTTAAAATTCCTTCATTTAAAACAGCATAATCAATCTGATTTGTAATCTGGCTATAAATATATTCAGTAAACAAGTATTCAGTGGTAGACAGTCGTGTGACTTTGATGATAGCCATTTTAATACTGCGTATAAAACAGCTTACTAATTTGAACATATTTTGTCACTTGTATTCTTCGCTCATATCTTTGTGTATTTGCCAGCTTACGATTGCGTTAGAGACCTTGCACATAGTAAGAATTGCTTTTGGTGTTGACTAACTTCTTATGGGTATGATTATATGGGATATATTTTTATTAACATTTTAACTTGCTATTTCATACCTAGTACATATACAAACAGCAGACGAATTTAAGATACATTAAAAACTATATTAATATGATTATTGTATTTAAGTTTGTTACCATTTTATAGTTATATGTATATTACAGTTTCCAGTACAGTTTATAACTTAATAACTAAATAAAACAATTTAGAATGGTACAAAGAAAACCAGAAATAAAGAGATGGATTTGTTATGTGTTATTTTTCTTTATTGACCGAATGCTATTTGATATACATTATAATGCAGAACTGATGTGGCTTCAGTGTACCCGACTGTAACCGATGTATATGTTAGATAGTTTGCAAAATTGTAACTTAACTGAAGTTATATGTGTTTGCATACCGTAGTTCAAGACATATTGGAACAGTTCAAATCATAGCAGTTATCGCATGAGCGAATATAAATTACGAAACATGTAGTAAGATTCTAACAGTGATTTAATTGTATATGTAACGTGCACATAGTTCCTCTGCCAGTTATTATGAACACAAAATAATTCTTAAATATATCTTAACATTTTAGGGAAACAACTTCCTTCAACAATAATAATGCCCGTATCCTCCAATGTTTTGGTGGAAGTAGGGTATTTATGACAGAATTATGGTCCAAACTCTATTATTTTATATATCTTACTATGTTCAAATTTATCATTTCCCTTTCGTTAACTGACAGGTGAACAACGAATGTGTTTCATACCAGGTCTTCGATAACCGATAAAAATATGTATACGTTTTAGTTGATGTACGTATAATATTAACAAGACACTTCCAATAGATATAATTTAAATATTAAAACGTACACGGACGTATAATTATATTATAATATTGCTCTCGTCTCATATGGCATATATATGTCGTGTATATTCTGTATTCGGTAAGCATTGGAAAATACTTCTTTATGCATGATGTTATATCGATCCAATTAGGATAGTATACAGGTAACTTGTCTTACAGTTTAATAAATAATAATGATAACAAATCTGATATATTTATATTATTATACTTAACTGTAGTCATTTAATAACCTTGTATTATTTTAATGTGTTCATGTTTCTTTGACCCAAAACCGAAATTCCGAAATTTGGCTAAAAACTGTGTACATGGATATCGTGAATATTACTCATGGCTCAATACATGTTGAACAATTCCTGTCTCTTTTCGACACGGCAATACTTTATTAAATCTCATCTGTATTAAAAACAATTGAAGTAAACAAAAATCAATTCAAGGTTTCCGTATTGTTGAAATGATTGCAAAACGTTAAGAAACGGAAAGCACATTGCATATTGAACACATGTTTGTAGAAGGCCGTTGCGCCATGCTTATTGCTAAATGCCAATTTCTAATTGCCAAACGCGAGTTGCTAATTGCCAATTGCTAATTACCAACTGCTCATTGCCAAATGGCAAATGGCAATTTATTTGAAGACTATCAGTTATGAATTAGTAATTGGAATTTGGCAAATAACATCTGGAAAATAGCAAAAAGCAAAAAACTTCTTTTGTTTTGTTTTCAACTATTAGTTATCATTTAGCAATTGGCATTTGGCAAAAAGCAAATAGCATTTGGCAGTTAGCATCGGCATTTGGTAAATAGCAATTGGCAATTACATGTTAAAGACAATTTCAAGAAAGTGCTAGCTCGTTACCAATTTCTTGCACACCTATTATATTCCGTTCACCTCTGTAGTTGGCTCGTAAAGTAGTCCCATTCCATGCACGTGGCTTTAGTCACACGAACGCAACGCAAAATCCACTCTGTCCATTAAATCTGCAAAATGATTGCATCTGCGTAAATGGGCATGACAATAGTTTCAATAATAGGAATCAACATTATTATTTTCTCCATATCATGAACGTTTCCCAAATGCATCCATTGTTATGAAGAATGTGATTAGAACATAATATGTTTAACACAAACTAAAAACAGTCTGGTAATTCACAGCTTTTAGTGCAGAATCAAATTTTGAGACTTAACATCGCGGAAGAAAGTAATCCACTATGCAGTTGTTCGAAGTCGGAAATATTAAACGCTAAGCTATTTTTGTTGTTAAATACCTGGCTAGTTTTATTGAAAGTAAGCCTCGTCTCAACGAATCAGTAAACGCTCCCATCTAGTTTAGTCTTAGTGAGTATGTGTGCAAGCGTGTTACGTTCGTCCATCTGTCCTGGTGTCCGCTCCATACCGTTTAGCAACTTTTTAAAAAGGAATTCGATTGAATATGACCGTTATGTGTTTCAATCGATACTATTCGCCTTTATATCTTATTTACTTAATTGTTTCATATTTGTTTAGTAATTAGCAAATTACAAATATTTTTCATTAATTAAATGCCTTAGATAAATGCCTTAGATAAATACATAAATTCTATGCGAAACGTACTTTCAACAAAACTAGCTTGGACTCAAAAATTTGCATTTCGACAAAGGTAGTCTACAGTTTAATGCATCCCGTTCGAAGTCATTGATAATTTTTTAAGTAGGTAACGATCCAAGTTACGTTGAATTATGGGCATATCATAATCCTAACATACTTATCTTATTAAAATGTATAACTTTTCATTTTACCATGAATTGAAACAAACAAAAAGGGCCACGAAGCGAGCCGAGAAGAAACATAGACATTTCAATCCTAACCTTTTCGTCTTTTATTCGCTGACTCATGTTAAGGCTATTTGTTGCGTGGCGCATGATTAATTATTTAATTACAATTATTTTTATTACTTATTGTAGCATTCAGATGGTCGTAATTATAATAATAACAAAGAACAAATAGAATTACAGTTTGTCGGTAATTACGCAGTACAGGTACTAGCGATAGACGTCGGTTACATTCCAGAAACCTTATCAGAAAATTACACTGGATTTGGGATAAGATTCTATGGCCGAACGGTTAACGCGTTAGACTCACACTCTGGCGGTATGGCCAAGCGGTAAACGCGTTAGACTCCCACTCTGGCGGTAGGGCCGAGCGGTAAACGCGTTAGACTCTCACTCTGGCGGTCGGGCTTCGATCCCCGTGAGACCCAGGAATTTTGTTCCCATTTTTATTTATTTCATTTTTGTTTCACAGAATATAAGGGTTTGCTACTCCAGACGCTTTAGTTATTGAAAAAGAAGACATTTCTAAAATATAATATTCTGAAGGAAATTTCCTTTATGCATTTTAAAACATTACCGAACATTAACACTTCTGCTAATACGGTTGAAAAGCTTGTAACACTGTCGTTGCATTCATTATAATGTTAAATAGTTTAGCATATTGTTGGTTTAAGAGTTGTAAGTTGAGTTTTGTTTTAAACTTTAACGCCATATTTATGTATTTTCGACAAATTAATCTACTGTCTTCCACTCAGATTGTCCGGTGATAAAACTGATACCCATCATTCACTATATACCCGGTAGATAGGCCAAGCGTAGTGTCGTCCTGGATTACCGTAATTGCTCTATATGTTCGGACACTCTAAATGTCGGGACACCCTTAAAATACGATAAAAAAAATTATTTTTCATGACTCTTAATTTTGGGACACTTTGAAAATTAGAATTGTTCCTGCTTCTAAATTCTGGGACAATGTTTTCCAAATTGGCAATTTTGTGTCAATTTCCGTGAAGTCGGCAAATAAAAATCGCCATCTAACTGTTATTTACCTGCACCGATACATTGCAATGTATTAGCAAACTGTCAAAGTTGTGAATGTGCATATTCCATATTTCCGTATCTCATGACAGCTGACCCCATCAATGTGTCCCCATGTCATAAATTTCTCCCTGGAGCAAAGATCTATATCCACGTGATTTGCTTTTCTATGTTATTGAACTGTAATTGAATTTTACTCTTGATTTCTAATATTCCAAACATGTTTACAGATTTTCGTTTAGACACAATCTCAATAAACCGTTCGAATCTGTTATGTTCTATTTAAACTTGTGTTGCTATAAACATTTGAATAGAGTGAGTTGTGCCCAATGTTACGCAATAGCGAACAACTGCTGTGCCTTTAGTGCTTTGATTATAAATGTCATTAAACATATTGAATTATGCACCTATCAATGTCCATTGGGGCGGCGGGCTATACGGGACTTTAGAGTGAAAGCAAATCCCGAAAGATTCAGTCTCCCGGGAAATAGACTGGTAGGATTTTAGATCCCGGTAATACTGGTCCCAGGGCAATTTGATAAACCGATTGAGCCTCTCCGCCTGAGGGGATTGAGACAATGCTTGGCTCTAGTGTGGGGAATTATACTCCAAAAATGTAGTCAAATTTCCCTGGTTAACCCGCCGCTCGCCCAGTGGGAAATATTGATTTGCGCATTAGGATAGAAAGTTTAATAATATTATGTATTCGTTTACGTGAATACGTTTTAAGTATGTGTCTCTGTCACAACTATACTGAAAGCAGGGGCAAAATATTTCTGCCTTACGATCATTCTTGCTGCAAGTTTCATAACAGTGAATATCGTGTATTAGTTACAGAATGGTCTTTGTGTCGTATTAAGCAATTATGCGCCCGTCAAAGGATCTTTTTAGGGGTAAAGATTCAACGACTAAAGAAAAACAATTAAAACACTAATAAGGTAGGATCATGGTATTTGTGCATCTTAATTCATATACATGCCCTCTTTCTGAGGTAGGATGGCGATCCTTTCTGCTAACTGAATTATAAATCCTTCTATGCACGACAATATTACGGTCATGGCAAATGCAGATTTTGACCTGTAAATGTGACCTTGATCTTGGACCTAGGGATCGCTTGCTTGGATGTGATACACTATATCATGATGATAATCATTTACGCCATTTTTTTAATCCCTCCATGGATGCCAAAATTATGCTGTGGACTAATAATTATGACCTTGACACTGGTCCTAGGGAGGTGGTATCTATGTGCGATATACACTCTCACGATGCTTTTCATTTCTGCCAAGTTATTTGAAAATTCGTTCATGCTGGACAAAATTATGCTCAGTGCAGTCTATGGATTTATTTTTTATGTTTGACCTTAAAGCGTGACCTTGTAATGTTACACTCTTCATAATTAAAAGCAGAATAATTGTCGGTTTAAAATATCTGCTTTGGAGGTCAAGCGTGTAGTAAATTGAAAGTGCTCCTTCCAGAGGTCACCTAACTTACATTTAAATATGATTAATTTAAAAAGTTTTTATAAATTGTACTCCATTTCTTTTGTTGAAGCAGTAAATTCACTACATTAAAACATGTTTCAGGTGTTGGTGCCATCTGCACTGCGACTGGAAATGAGTGTGCCAATCTTCCTGGCGGCTACTGTAACACTGCTGCGGCGACTAAAGTGTGCGCTTGTGGAGCCATCTACACAGCAAGTGGAGTCAAGTGTGTCTATACGGGTAGGTGGATTGGCATGATTAGACTTATTCTTCAAATTAGAATTAGAATCTGCAGCAGCACAAGTCATAGTTGTAGTTTTCATTGCCATCATCATCGTCACCAATAAAATCATCATTATCATCATCATGAACATCATCAATGTCATTTTCATCATTATCATCAACATCATGATCATCACCATTATCATCATCGTCATCATCACCATTAACGACAACAGTATGTGCTCCCGATTGTTTCAGCATGCGATCGAGGGTCCACCACGTGCGAAGCCATAGACTCGAACTCACAGTGCGGTCCTGGATATTGTGTCTGTAAGTCCGGATCCATGTACAGCACTGGCAAATGTACAGGTTAGTACCCAAGCACCAGATTTTGGAACACGTATTGTAGTGTGTAACATAATGCACGATTGTTTTAGGAATGAAATGGAAGAAACCCCATTTAGTTTATTTAAACATTTTATACTAGATTAAGATTTTAGATTTATTTGTCTGTCTAATTAAATAGCATGGAACTATATTATATCCATCAATTCCAGTAAACATTTATGAATATGTTTTTATTATACCATATCTAATAAGCTAGATAATAGATATCTCGTTTATAAATTGTTAAACTTGTGTAACTTACCATGCGGTATTTTATTCCAGCTTCCAGTACCGCTGAGATGGCAGTTTCCATGATGATGATGCTTGCCTGTCTCCTGCTTGGGAGAGTTATGTAGACCTGCATGGCAGTACAAAGAACATCGAAACTTTGAATTGATAGACAGCTACTTTCTCTAATTTTAATTTAATAAATGAATGAATATTAAAACGAAACATGAAGTGACATACCCCTTTATTGTTTTTAATCTGTATATCAAATAGACAATAACACAAACATTAATTTAGTGTAACCAAAATTCGATTTAATGATTCAAAGAACATACCTGATTTTTTTACGTTTGTTTTGTAAATAGACTGCTACTACTTTGAGTTTTGTTTATGTGTCCACCAGTCATTTTTGAAACGTTGTCTAATAACTAGTTATCATTTAGACTGTGTTTTGTGGCTGTGATGTTGATACGACGTCTTGCAACTGCTTGCTATAGGTACATCTTTCACACAATCATCCAAACTTTAGGCAGTATTAGGTGTTTTGAAAAACATAGTCACACGATGTTGTAAGCTGACTTTTACTGAGACCGAAACTTTCCACGTGCGATCGCTTAAATAATTAGATTAGTGTTATATATTATGGACTGCACTTATGAAATGCATAGTCATACATAATGTTAACTAGTGTTTACATATTTCCATGTGTGATCAATTAGTTATAATATATTTTGAAACTTCGGTCGATCCAGCAGTAGAGATGTATAAAATATCTGTTCGTAACAGACACAAAACAAAAAAGGCATAACTTAAAATTCCTTCATTTAAAACAGCATAATCAATCTGATTTGTAATCTGGCTATAAATATATTCAGTAAACAAGTATTCAGTGGTAGACAGTCGTGTGACTTTGATGATAGCCATTTTAATACTGCGTATAAAACAGCTTACTAATTTGAACATATTTTGTCACTTGTATTCTTCGCTCATATCTTTGTGTATTTGCCAGCTTACGATTGCGTTAGAGACCTTGCACATAGTAAGAATTGCTTTTGGTGTTGACTAACTTCTTATGGGTATGATTATATGGGATATATTTTTATTAACATTTTAACTTGCTATTTCATACCTAGTACATATACAAACAGCAGACGAATTTAAGATACATTAAAAACTATATTAATATGATTATTGTATTTAAGTTTGTTACCATTTTATAGTTATATGTATATTACAGTTTCCAGTACAGTTTATAACTTAATAACTAAATAAAACAATTTAGAATGGTACAAAGAAAACCAGAAATAAAGAGATGGATTTGTTATGTGTTATTTTTCTTTATTGACCGAATGCTATTTGATATACATTATAATGCAGAACTGATGTGGCTTCAGTGTACCCGACTGTAACCGATGTATATGTTAGATAGTTTGCAAAATTGTAACTTAACTGAAGTTATATGTGTTTGCATACCGTAGTTCAAGACATATTGGAACAGTTCAAATCATAGCAGTTATCGCATGAGCGAATATAAATTACGAAACATGTAGTAAGATTCTAACAGTGATTTAATTGTATATGTAACGTGCACATAGTTCCTCTGCCAGTTATTATGAACACAAAATAATTCTTAAATATATCTTAACATTTTAGGGAAACAACTTCCTTCAACAATAATAATGCCCGTATCCTCCAATGTTTTGGTGGAAGTAGGGTATTTATGACAGAATTATGGTCCAAACTCTATTATTTTATATATCTTACTATGTTCAAATTTATCATTTCCCTTTCGTTAACTGACAGGTGAACAACGAATGTGTTTCATACCAGGTCTTCGATAACCGATAAAAATATGTATACGTTTTAGTTGATGTACGTATAATATTAACAAGACACTTCCAATAGATATAATTTAAATATTAAAACGTACACGGACGTATAATTATATTATAATATTGCTCTCGTCTCATATGGCATATATATGTCGTGTATATTCTGTATTCGGTAAGCATTGGAAAATACTTCTTTATGCATGATGTTATATCGATCCAATTAGGATAGTATACAGGTAACTTGTCTTACAGTTTAATAAATAATAATGATAACAAATCTGATATATTTATATTATTATACTTAACTGTAGTCATTTAATAACCTTGTATTATTTTAATGTGTTCATGTTTCTTTGACCCAAAACCGAAATTCCGAAATTTGGCTAAAAACTGTGTACATGGATATCGTGAATATTACTCATGGCTCAATACATGTTGAACAATTCCTGTCTCTTTTCGACACGGCAATACTTTATTAAATCTCATCTGTATTAAAAACAATTGAAGTAAACAAAAATCAATTCAAGGTTTCCGTATTGTTGAAATGATTGCAAAACGTTAAGAAACGGAAAGCACATTGCATATTGAACACATGTTTGTAGAAGGCCGTTGCGCCATGCTTATTGCTAAATGCCAATTTCTAATTGCCAAACGCGAGTTGCTAATTGCCAATTGCTAATTACCAACTGCTCATTGCCAAATGGCAAATGGCAATTTATTTGAAGACTATCAGTTATGAATTAGCAATTGGAATTTGGCAAATAACATCTGGAAAATAGCAAAAAGCAAAAAACTTCTTTTGTTTTGTTTTCAACTATTAGTTATCATTTAGCAATTGGCATTTGGCAAAAAGCAAATAGCATTTGGCAGTTAGCATCGGCATTTGGTAAATAGCAATTGGCAATTACATGTTAAAGACAATTTCAAGAAAGTGCTAGCTCGTTACCAATTTCTTGCACACCTATTATATTCCGTTCACCTCTGTAGTTGGCTCGTAAAGTAGTCCCATTCCATGCACGTGGCTTTAGTCACACGAACGCAACGCAAAATCCACTCTGTCCATTAAATCTGCAAAATGATTGCATCTGCGTAAATGGGCATGACAATAGTTTCAATAATAGGAATCAACATTATTATTTTCTCCATATCATGAACGTTTCCCAAATGCATCCATTGTTATGAAGAATGTGATTAGAACATAATATGTTTAACACAAACTAAAAACAGTCTGGTAATTCACAGCTTTTAGTGCAGAATCAAATTTTGAGACTTAACATCGCGGAAGAAAGTAATCCACTATGCAGTTGTTCGAAGTCGGAAATATTAAACGCTATGCTATTTTTGTTGTTAAATACCTGGCTAGTTTTATTGAAAGTAAGCCTCGTCTCAACGAATCAGTAAACGCTCCCATCTAGTTTAGTCTTAGTGAGTATGTGTGCAAGCGTGTTACGTTCGTCCATCTGTCCTGGTGTCCGCTCCATACCGTTTAGCAACTTTTTAAAAAGGAATTCGATTGAATATGACCGTTATGTGTTTCAATAGATACTATTCGCCTTTATATCTTATTTACTTAATTGTTTCATATTTGTTTAGTAATTAGCAAATTACAAATATTTTTCATTAATTAAATGCCTTAGATAAATGCCTTAGATAAATACATAAATTCTATGCGAAACGTACTTTCAACAAAACTAGCTTGGACTCAAAAATTTGCATTTCGACAAAGGTAGTCTACAGTTTAATGCATCCCGTTCGAAGTCATTGATAATTTTTTAAGTAGGTAACGATCCAAGTTACGTTGAATTATGGGCATATCATAATCCTAACATACTTATCTTATTAAAATGTATAACTTTTCATTTTACCATGAATTGAAACAAACAAAAAGGGCCACGAAGCGAGCCGAGAAGAAACATAGACATTTCAATCCTAACCTTTTCGTCTTTTATTCGCTGACTCATGTTAAGGCTATTTGTTGCGTGGCGCATGATTAATTATTTAATTACAATTATTTTTATTACTTATTGTAGCATTCAGATGGTCGTAATTATAATAATAACAAAGAACAAATAGAATTACAGTTTGTCGGTAATTACGCAGTACAGGTACTAGCGATAGACGTCGGTTACATTCCAGAAACCTTATCAGAAAATTACACTGGATTTGGGATAAGATTCTATGGCCGAACGGTTAACGCGTTAGACTCACACTCTGGCGGTATGGCCAAGCGGTAAACGCGTTAGACTCCCACTCTGGCGGTAGGGCCGAGCGGTAAACGCGTTAGACTCTCACTCTGGCGGTCGGGCTTCGATCCCCGTGAGACCCAGGAATTTTGTTCCCATTTTTATTTATTTCATTTTTGTTTCACAGAATATAAGGGTTTGCTACTCCAGACGCTTTAGTTATTGAAAAAGAAGACATTTCTAAAATATAATATTCTGAAGGAAATTTCCTTTATGCATTTTAAAACATTACCGAACATTAACACTTCTGCTAATACGGTTGAAAAGCTTGTAACACTGTCGTTGCATTCATTATAATGTTAAATAGTTTAGCATATTGTTGGTTTAAGAGTTGTAAGTTGAGTTTTGTTTTAAACTTTAACGCCATATTTATGTATTTTCGACAAATTAATCTACTGTCTTCCACTCAGATTGTCCGGTGATAAAACTGATACCCATCATTCACTATATACCCGGTAGATAGGCCAAGCGTAGTGTCGTCCTGGATTACCGTAATTGCTCTATATGTTCGGACACTCTAAATGTCGGGACACCCTTAAAATACGATAAAAAAAATTATTTTTCATGACTCTTAATTTTGGGACACTTTGAAAATTAGAATTGTTCCTGCTTCTAAATTCTGGGACAATGTTTTCCAAATTGGCAATTTTGTGTCAATTTCCGTGAAGTCGGCAAATAAAAATCGCCATCTAACTGTTATTTACCTGCACCGATACATTGCAATGTATTAGCAAACTGTCAAAGTTGTGAATGTGCATATTCCATATTTCCGTATCTCATGACAGCTGACCCCATCAATGTGTCCCCATGTCATAAATTTCTCCCTGGAGCAAAGATCTATATCCACGTGATTTGCTTTTCTATGTTATTGAACTGTAATTGAATTTTACTCTTGATTTCTAATATTCCAAACATGTTTACAGATTTTCGTTTAGACACAATCTCAATAAACCGTTCGAATCTGTTATGTTCTATTTAAACTTGTGTTGCTATAAACATTTGAATAGAGTGAGTTGTGCCCAATGTTACGCAATAGCGAACAACTGCTGTGCCTTTAGTGCTTTGATTATAAATGTCATTAAACATATTGAATTATGCACCTATCAATGTCCATTGGGGCGGCGGGCTATACGGGACTTTAGAGTGAAAGCAAATCCCGAAAGATTCAGTCTCCCGGGAAATAGACTGGTAGGATTTTAGATCCCGGTAATACTGGTCCCAGGGCAATTTGATAAACCGATTGAGCCTCTCCGCCTGAGGGGATTGAGACAATGCTTGGCTCTAGTGTGGGGAATTATACTCCAAAAATGTAGTCAAATTTCCCTGGTTAACCCGCCGCTCGCCCAGTGGGAAATATTGATTTGCGCATTAGGATAGAAAGTTTAATAATATTATGTATTCGTTTACGTGAATACGTTTTAAGTATGTGTCTCTGTCACAACTATACTGAAAGCAGGGGCAAAATATTTCTGCCTTACGATCATTCTTGCTGCAAGTTTCATAACAGTGAATATCGTGTATTAGTTACAGAATGGTCTTTGTGTCGTATTAAGCAATTATGCGCCCGTCAAAGGATCTTTTTAGGGGTAAAGATTCAACGACTAAAGAAAAACAATTAAAACACTAATAAGGTAGGATCATGGTATTTGTGCATCTTAATTCATATACATGCCCTCTTTCTGAGGTAGGATGGCGATCCTTTCTGCTAACTGAATTATAAATCCTTCTATGCACGACAATATTACGGTCATGGCAAATGCAGATTTTGACCTGTAAATGTGACCTTGATCTTGGACCTAGGGATCGCTTGCTTGGATGTGATACACTATATCATGATGATAATCATTTACGCCATTTTTTTAATCCCTCCATGGATGCCAAAATTATGCTGTGGACTAATAATTATGACCTTGACACTGGTCCTAGGGAGGTGGTATCTATGTGCGATATACACTCTCACGATGCTTTTCATTTCTGCCAAGTTATTTGAAAATTCGTTCATGCTGGACAAAATTATGCTCAGTGCAGTCTATGGATTTATTTTTTATGTTTGACCTTAAAGCGTGACCTTGTAATGTTACACTCTTCATAATTAAAAGCAGAATAATTGTCGGTTTAAAATATCTGCTTTGGAGGTCAAGCGTGTAGTAAATTGAAAGTGCTCCTTCCAGAGGTCACCTAACTTACATTTAAATATGATTAATTTAAAAAGTTTTTATAAATTGTACTCCATTTCTTTTGTTGAAGCAGTAAATTCACTACATTAAAACATGTTTCAGGTGTTGGTGCCACCTGCACTGCGACTGGAAATGAGTGTGCCAATCTTCCTGGCGGCTACTGTAACACTGCTGCGGCGACTAAAGTGTGCGCTTGTGGAGCCATCTACACAGCAAGTGGAGTCAAGTGTGTCTATACGGGTAGGTGGATTGGCATGATTAGACTTATTCTTCAAATTAGAATTAGAATCTGCAGCAGCACAAGTCATAGTTGTAGTTTTCATTGCCATCATCATCGTCACCAATAAAATCATCATTATCATCATCATGAACATCATCAATGTCATTTTCATCATTATCATCAACATCATGATCATCACCATTATCATCATCGTCATCATCACCATTAACGACAACAGTATGTGCTCCCGATTGTTTCAGCATGCGATCGAGGGTCCACCACGTGCGAAGCCATAGACTCGAACTCACAGTGCGGTCCTGGATATTGTGTCTGTAAGTCCGGATCCATGTACAGCACTGGCAAATGTACAGGTTAGTACCCAAGCACCAGATTTTGGAACACGTATTGTAGTGTGTAACATAATGCACGATTGTTTTAGGAATGAAATGGAAGAAACCCCATTTAGTTTATTTAAACATTTTATACTAGATTATGATTTTAGATTTATTTGTCTGTCTAATTAAATAGCATGGAACTATATTATATCCATCAATTCCAGTAAACATTTATGAATATGTTTTTATTATACCATATCTAATAAGCTAGATAATAGATATCTCGTTTATAAATTGTTAAACTTGTGTAACTTACCATGCGGTATTTTATTCCAGCTTCCAGTACCGCTGAGATGGCAGTTTCCATGATGATGATGCTTGCCTGTCTCCTGCTTGGGAGAGTTATGTAGACCTGCATGGCAGTACAAAGAACATCGAAACTTTGAATTGATAGACAGCTACTTTCTCTAATTTTAATTTAATAAATGAATGAATATTAGAACGAAACATGAAGTGACATACCCCTTTATTGTTTTTAATCTGTATATCAAATAGACAATAACACAAACATTAATTTAGTGTAACCAAAATTCGATTTAATGATTCAAAGAACATACCTGATTTTTTTACGTTGTAAATAGACTGCTACTACTTTGAGTTTTGTTTATGTGTCCACCAGTCATTTTTGAAACGTTGTCTAATAACTAGTTATCATTTAGACTGTGTTTTGTGGCTGTGATGTTGATACGACGTCTTGCAACTGCTTGCTATAGGTACATCTTTCACACAATCATCCAAACTTTAGGCAGTATTAGGTGTTTTGAAAAACATAGTCACACGATGTTGTAAGCTGACTTTTACTGAGACCGAAACTTTCCACGTGCGATCGCTTAAATAATTAGATTAGTGTTATATATTATGGACTGCACTTATGAAATGCATAGTCATACAAAATGTTAACTAGTGTTTACATATTTTCATGTGTGATCAATTAGTTATAATATATTTTGAAACTTCGGTCGATCCAGCAGTAGAGATGTATAAAATATCTGTTCGTAACAGACACAAAACAAAAAAGGCATAACTTAAAATTCCTTCATTTAAAACAGCATAATCAATCTGATTTGTAATCTGGCTATAAATATATTCAGTAAACAAGTATTCAGTGGTAGACAGTCGTGTGACTTTGATGATAGCCATTTTAATACTGCGTATAAAACAGCTTACTAATTTGAACATATTTTGTCACTTGTATTCTTCGCTCATATCTTTGTGTATTTGCCAGCTTACGATTGTGTTAGAGACCTTGCACATAGTAAGAATTGCTTTTGGTGTTGACTAACTTCTTAGGGGTATGATTATATGGGATATATTTTTATTAACATTTTAACTTGCTATTTCATACCTAGTACATATACAAACAGCAGACGAATTTAAGATACATTAAAAACTATATTAATATGATTATTGTATTTAAGTTTGTTACCATTTTATAGTTATATGTATATTACAGTTTCCAGTACAGTTTATAACTTAATAACTAAATAAAACAATTTAGAATGGTACAAAGAAAACCAGAAATAAAGAGATGGATTTGTTATGTGTTATTTTTCTTTATTGACCGAATGCTATTTGATATACATTATAATGCAGAACTGATGTGGCTTCAGTGTACCCGACTGTAACCGATGTATATGTTAGATAGTTTGCAAAATTGTAACTTAACTGAAGTTATATGTGTTTGCATACCGTAGTTCAAGACATATTGGAACAGTTCAAATCATAGCAGTTATCGCATGAGCGAATATAAATTACGAAACATGTAGTAAGATTCTAACAGTGATTTAATTGTATATGTAACGTGCACATAGTTCCTCTGCCAGTTATTATGAACACAAAATAATTCTTAAATATATCTTAACATTTTAGGGAAACAACTTCCTTCAACAATAATAATGCCCGTATCCTCCAATGTTTTGGTGGAAGTAGGGTATTTATGACAGAATTATGGTCCAAACTCTATTATTTTATATATCTTACTATGTTCAAATTTATCATTTCCCTTTCGTTAACTGACAGGTGAACAACGAATGTGTTTCATACCAGGTCTTCGATAACCGATAAAAATATGTATACGTTTTAGTTGATGTACGTATAATATTAACAAGACACTTCCAATAGATATAATTTAAATATTAAAACGTAAATGGACGTATAATTATATTATAATATTGCTCTCGTCTCATATGGCATATATATGTCGTGTATATTCTGTATTCGGTAAGCATTGGAAAATACTTCTTTATGCATGATGTTATATCGATCCAATTAGGATAGTATACAGGTAACTTGTCTTACAGTTTAATAAATAATAATGATAACAAATCTGATATATTTATATCTGATGATTGACCTGTTAGCCAAGACGTTATGAACGCTTCTGTGAACCGTTAAAGCTAATTCGGTTTGGTCTATGTGGTATTTTTAAATGTCAACCAGCGTTCGTTAAAAACAATAATCCTCAACGCAGTTATTATGATGCAAATACTCAATGCTGCATACAGAGATTTGTGCTATTAATCAGTGCGGTCAAAAACAAATAACACAAGATATGTATTCTAACCGTGACAAAAAAAACTGTAAAGAAATAGTGTTTTTGTTCACCTGAAAACTGTCAGTTGTGCCTGTGTATGCTGGAAGGACTGGAAGGACTGATTAAACAAAATGTACACTTACATGGTACACGATAAAGTGCATTTTTCAAAACTATTTTGGGTAGTTATGAGGCGTAAAATTGGTTGATTTTGTAACTTTTTTAAAGTAGTTATATTCCCATTGTATAAATAAAAAAATAGCTGGGCGCTGCAGATTACTCTATTGTGTGTATTGTTTTCCTAGAATGTAAATAAACTTATACAGAATCACGAGTAGGTGAATTCTTATTTCATTTTTGTTGAGAATTCGATATAGCGAGTACGTTATTCAAATGTTTACACAATAAAAGAATGCTAATGTTCTCTTTTATTCTGTAAACATTTGAATAATTTGCCATGTGCCTTAACTCAACGCCAGAATTAAGTTCAACGTGTGCACCGCAAACCATTTAGTCGTTCATCTTGCTTCTGTTCGGGTTTGTTCAGCATACTGGATGTTTTTCCCAGGGGTACCAGGAAATTAAAAAATTTAAGAAGCAAAGATAGATACTCTACTTTTATAGAACAATGCAACCTGCTATTTAATATATTACCTTGCTGCTCAAAAAACTTATAATGACCAGAAATAACGAGCATTATACCACTAAAATATTTGCCCTCCAATATTTTATAGGTAGAAATATACTGCTATATTACCAACCCTGCTTTAAATATCACAAACCACAGGTAGTTTTGTCTATCCGATACCTGAAGCACGCTATCGGAAAGTCGCGAATACTGGCCGAGGATGTAAATACTATATTCGGCCGCCGTTAAATTATTCAAGTTTTGACAGATGAAAAAAACAACATATAATATGCTCAAATATTTGAGTATAACAAAAATTCCCTAATCAAGATATTTTCAACCATTTACAGATGAAAATATATTTGATATCTTATATTTGTCATAAAATATATTGGACAAAATTAAAACAGCACAGTTCTAGATTTCAAATTGCAATATGTATGTACATTATAGTATCGTTTCAATTCGGAAAAGCCAAGATCATCACTTTTGAAATGCTAACATGCCAAATGAGAACATAATTATAAAACAACTAAACGCAAATACGAATATAGCTACATTGCATGAATATTGTTAAACGAAAGCAACTGAGGCGTCTGTCGTGGACTGATATATTTATATTTTTAATTTGATGATTCATTGTCAAAGAATTAAAGCATTGCAAAATCAGATTTTATTACATGTATATAAGTCCACTATAAAAGACAAAGAGATCAAAACTGTATGAGCTATTTTACTTAGTATTATATATTCTTTTCACTTAGAATGAAACTGGGTTTCAATCAATGTTATGACGTATAATATTGAAGTGCACATGCAATAATAAAAATAATATTTTAAAAAAAGTTGTTGCTTCTTCTGCATCGAATATTATGTTAAAATACCGGTACATCAAATATTACCATAATGTAGGCAGTAGTTGGCAACTCTGTTTTGGCGATCGCCATGTCAATGTGGACTCCATTTCGCCGCCTACGGATTACAAAACCTAACAAATATGTGTAAAAGAAGCAAATAGGCCCTTGTAATACTAAGGTAGCGATTTTTAAATTTCAATGGTAAAACAGTGTATCCAATTCTTAATGAGAATAGCGACGCATGTCGTTTTATACTGACGAATTATAATAGCATAACGGTATTATACTTTCATCGAACAATGATCAGATTTCCATTTTATCTACTACACACAAAGTTACCAAGTGTATCTACCACACACAAAGAGGTATTCTCTATGATATTTCGTTAAGCAAAAATATTTTCATCATTCGGGGTTCATGCAAATTCTGCAAGTCACATATTTATTTATATCAACAGACTATACTTTTAGTTGTATTCATTGAAAAACAAGGAGTTGCATTGTGTTCGTTTGAATTTTTGTCGTCATGCCTTAGTTGTGTCACTATTAAGCCAAACTGTTATAAAGGTACAATTATAATAATTTCAACACTTAGTACTAAACAATATACACATTTCATACTAAAACAAACTTCCATAATTAATCCGATTATTTTTCTCCTTGATTTGAATTTTTGGCACTAAAAATCGTTTGAGATTTGAATATATTTCGATTCATGCACAATGCAACATATGTCTTTGTAAAGATGCAACATGTCAACGACAAAATGTAAATACTCTTTGAATTTTGTTCTATATTGGCAACCAACTTTGCAATTCATGAGATAATACAAAGCGATTTGGAAGATTGAAAAATCCTGAAACAAGATTACAGATACAATAAACATACGTTTATACGAGTATATGATCGCGTACACAACGATTTTTAATTTGAAGTATTTGTAGAAACTTATGTAAATAAAATCTTCTTTATTTCTGTAAAGATCTCAATGTATCCAATTCAATTGCGCAAAACTGTGAGTATATTAACATCCTTGTCGCAGTTTTATTTTTAATATTGCTATTTTATTGCTATCGCCATGAACTATTGATACCCATTGTCTCGAACAACACGGCTCGTAACACAGAACGAGACCTAATCCCCGTCTCGTTAGGCATGTATAATCTTCAAGATATACTGTCAAATTTGTTCTTCGTTGTATTAAAATTAACCGTGGCAAACCTGCAAAAGTTTTGCAATTGTTGTTAGGACGTATGCAGTAGAAGGGCACCAACAATAGTGGTAGTTGCAACAGTTTGTGTTTACAGGCGAACATTGTAATACGGATCGAATACCATGTCACATTATCAGTATTACAATTATATTTCGGTAATATTGCGCATTGCACTTATCACTGCAGAAGCCACTGATACACTACTTAAGGATATTGTCGAATATTTAATTTTAGTGCATAAAATGGCGGCACTGGTCCTGTTGCAATGTAGCATTCTCTAAGAATACAACGAATTTGAAGCACATTTTGCAAATATACATTATATCTACAACACTCAAGTTATAGAAATATTAGGTGTGGTTCGACGACGCCAGGTGCTCAATTGTATTTTCAACACATGAATCTATCACCTTTGTTACTGATGTTAAAGGGACATGTTTAAACTATTTAAATCAAGATACTTAAATAAATATCTCAAATAAATTTCTCGAGTAGCGACAATATGCTGATGGAATCGTTAAAAAAATATATATAAAGACACAAGTATTTTTTAATGCATGGTTCCAGTAGGATTCCAACTCAAGTGTACACAATCGCTCATTTCATTGCATTTATTATGGCAACAGTATAAAATGTAAAACCCTTTGAGGATAATTCCCAATATTTGTATTTTCATACGCATGAAGTGACATTATTTAAAGTCGGTTGAGATTTTATGACATTTTTATCTATTCATGTCACAACACTTGTCTTTATAGTGATGCAAAGTGGCAAACAACAAGGAGTAAAATAATATTAGGTTATTTACCGGCGTTTTGTACAAAACGGTGATATATTTGGATGAGTACACAGCCGGCATACACTTGTGGTCAAGCCTTATATGTTTTGTGTATGCAAGCGCGTCCAATATGGTGAAATATGGACGGTCACGTGGCACGAATGACAACAGCTGATTGGATAATATAAATATGTATATAATATTCCAAGATATATTATGTTATTTATATGCAAACACTCCTCAACGCAACCTTCATGCAAGGACCTGAAGACATATGTCTTTACATGTGAAATAATCTAAGATGATATCATTTGCAATACTACATAAATACTTTATGCAGTGTTGCAGTATGTAACGTTAATGCAACGTTGATGCGATTCGGGATATTTTACAGGTTGCAAGTCTAATATATGAATACACATCTGATACATATGTCATGTATATTTGAGGATTTATCATATTAAGCAGCGAATAAAGACTTCTGTACTGTTATATCTATTTCTGTTTGGTTCGATGGCATTTTGAAATGTCAGCATGCATTCAAACATTAATCTCTGGCACGATATTACTTTGCCAATATCAAATGCTTCATACAAAGATTAAAGTGGTCTATACCTGCAACCATATGTTGTGCGTGTAATCCATGTGGTAAAAAACAAATAAAACATGCTATGTATGCTTGAGTTGCAAAAAACCAGCAAGTAGTTGTCCATAAATAGTGTTTTCGGTTTGCTGAATACTGTCTGTCGCCAGTGTGTGCTAGACGGATTGATTAACGAAAGGTATACGTGTGACTGTGTATAATTCGAAACTATTTTACGTTAGTTATAATGCGTTAAATTGATTTCGAAACTATTTCATAAGAATTATATTAACAAAATATAAGATGTTATATAGCCGGGTGCTGCATTTCATGCTATTATATTTGATTTGTTTCGTGATATGGAATTAAAAAAGAACGAGTATTTGAATTCTCATTTCATTTCGATTTTGGTGAACATTCGATTTTTAGCGAATAGTTACAAGTATTTTGTATATTATTTTCTTTCCGAATTTTAGTTGTAAGAAATGTAAGCGCTCTCCTTTCAACTTATATTATAATTTAATATAACAAAGATACGCGAATAGGTTGTAAATAAATTATAATTTAAACATGTTGGTTTTGTTGAAAAAACAATTTGTCGTAAATGCATTTTATAAATACTTTTCTACTGCAGATGTGTAAGAAATTCGCATGGTTCTTGGTGCTGGCCGCTGTTGTCTGCTTCACGGAAGCCCAATACCCATCCTTTCCCTTAGGAAGTAGGTAGCAAGGTGGCAGTTTAAAGGGACTGAACTCCAGACGGGCAAATCGTAAAAACGAAAGATATTTGTCAAAACTACATGATGTTCTTACATTATCGAATAGAAGCCATTCAACAAATAGATACGTATGTTTTAATTTACCCGACAATCAATGATTTTATATAGTTTTCGTCCTTTTATCGTCCTAAAATCTATATCGTCTGCAGACGCTATAAGCCATCGAGTAATTTAAAAAGCGCTGTTTATATTTGGGATAATCACGTGACAATTAAGTTTTGTCGAGTCGCGCATGCGCACACTTGAATCAGGTCCTTGTATTGGGGAACGCCGCGGTATTTTTAATCGGGAATACCGAGTTCAAGGAAAGTGCGAGACTATTCAACTTCTAATTTTCGATGGAATATACAGTTTATGACAGTATTTGATCATGTTCTATACAAATAGTGATCGTTTTACCTATGTTTTTACCGTTTAGGCACAACTACAAAAAACGCGCATTTTTATGCCCATCTAAAGTATAGTATCTTTAAGTACAGTTTTATTTCATTCGGAATATAGCTAAGATGTTCATGTGACGATTCGACAAACAATGTTACAAAATTATAGAAAAATGTCATAGTAGAATTATAGGTTGTTTTTTACATAATGTTATGCCTCAATGTGAAAATGTCGTGTGTGTGTTAAAATTGAAGGACAATATCATATATGTTTTAGGATAACATGTGAAATAATGCAAAACAATTGTAGAGGAACGTTTTGAAGTAATACAAATGAATGTGTATGTTAGTATGTGAAATTTATATTGCTAAGCAAGGGCTTCAACTCTATGGCTAAAATGATGAATTCCAATGACGCGAATCGGTTATTTTTATTTAACAGTGTTGAAGATACTGCTCAATATTCAATGCTTTCTTGGTGTTCTTTCCCTGTACAAATATTGATGTTGAGCTAGGTAATTGTTTAACTGCCATAATACATTTACATGTTAATGAAACCAACAAGTGAAAACGTGCTACGAAGATAAAAGTCCAATGAATTATTTGCAACTGCATTTTAATTGAATTATTTTACAGTTGCTTTCTATATGGCGCCAAAAGACATCATGTGCAACTGCAATACTATAAATCTAAATTACATTAGTCAAAAACAAAAAACACATTCGTTTTAAATCAACACAGTAAGGCATATCTCTTTGTTCGGTTACTTATTTTATGCTTAAATATAACGTACAAATATTTTAATTTCCGTTTTCATTTCGTAAACATTCGTGTTATTACTCAATATGCTCGTACAAAATATTGCATAACTCTTTCAGTCAACCCGGATTGTCTGCTACCGCCAAGAGAATTGAATCCTCCGTGTACAACGGAAACCATTTGGGCGTTCAATTTATTCATTTTGAGGTGTGTTCCGAGGACCGGATGCTACAATGTGTCGTCCTCAGGGAACGCATTCTACTCAGAAACTGGTTGCTGGCTCTGGTGCAGCAATTCCTTTGAATGACTCATGTAATGTACTTGTGCATCAAAAACTTACATGTAAAATTCTAGATATATAATACAGTAAATTGAATTATATTGTTGTTATGCCCCAGTCACAAATAAGGAACTGCCACCGGACGGCGTCTGTTTTATCCAATATCGGGAAAAATCGGACGATGCACGCCAGGCAGCAGTTGCAGTAAGGGCGGTGGCAGCTGCTGACAATTTTGCTCATCGGATGGCGTCCGTCCAAATTTAAAGAATACTTAAAAGTTTACGGCCACCGGGCAATTTTTTTCGGGGAGATCGAAAAAACGTTGGTCCGGCACAGTCCGATCGCCGGACCGCGTTTGCTTGTATCGCGCAGTGGCGGACGTTAATAAACTGTCTGTCTGTTTTTATTTTTATTCCATTACATTGTCATATAATTCAATCGATCAAAATAGAAAGTGACATAATCTTACTGTCTTGCTTTCAATATTACTACTTTACAAGGTGTTGTAAATGTAAACTTTTTTTTTGTTTCATTATTTTCAGAGATTAAAAGATATATTTTCACAGACATGGTCTCAATCTTGCAATGATACGCCTAAGCTGGTTACATATACGAGGTTTAAAGTAGATTTTGAATGGGAAAAAATATCTTAACGTACTTTTAATTCGTAAATTTAGAAACGCATATATTTGTTTCAGAACATCATCGCATCAACTCATGATAGAACAAGGACGATATTTAAACTTAGACCGAAATAGAAGACTATGTCCATTGTGTAAATCCTGTATTGAAAATGAATACCATTTCTTGCTTATATGTCCTTTCTATGAAGATCTTCGTATAAAGTATATTGATACCACATTTTATATTTCCCCTAATATCAATAAATTTAATAAAGCAATGAGCTCACGTGACGAAAAAGTTATAAGAAATATTGCCATGTATATCTATTACGCTTTCGAAAGACGAAAAGTTCTGTTAACTTAACTAGTAAAACACTTTTTAGGAAAATTCCCAATATTGGTATTTTTCATAAACATCCAGTGTGTTCAGTGAAACAATTTAAAGTCGTTTGAGATTGTTTTATAATTTCATCTAGTCATGTCACAACACATGTCTTTAAAGTTATGCGCAATATCAACAAAAATGTGAAATAATCTAAGACATATGTTCTATATGACTGTGCAAACACTTCTCACCGTAATCTTTATGCACGGACGTGGCGACATATGTCTTAAATGCTGAAATGCAATTGAAAGTACAACGCGTGAAAAAAGAAGTTTGTTTCTCATATGCAAATACTAAGCGCGTTTATGCGTTATGTAACGTTAATGCGATTTTGGATTTTTTACGGGTTGCAAGTCTATTCATGATATATTTTTATAGCCGAGAATTAACCGTATTAACCAGTATGACACAACTATATGCGAATACTTACGCGTATCTGTTTGCTCACTGTGGCTTTTTTAAATATCAACAAGCCTCCGTTAATAAACATTAATCCCCAACACGAAAACGGTTTGCAGATATCAAATTTATACTTCATGCAGAGATAATAGTTTTATACATGCAAGCAAATCATTTCGCTAATAATCCCCTGGACGAAATGTATAATTAGTAAATACTTAATGTAGAGATTTACGTTTTTACGTTTTCTACCTGCAAGCATATCCCAATACTGGTGTGAATATAATCCAGTTTGACAAAAAAAAAAATACACAATGATAAAGACACATGGCAAACAAAAAACTACAAGCATTTGCCAATAAACAGAGCCCCCGTGTCGGATGCAAAAAGTTCAGTGTCGGCAGTTCATGCTTGAAGAAAAGACATACATATTGACGTATTATTATTATTATTATTATTATTATTATTATTATTATTATTATTATTATTATGATTTTATTATTATTGCTGTTATTATTATTTATTTATTTATTATTATTATTATCACTATTATTATTATTATTATTATTATTATTATTATTATTATTATTATTATTATTATTATTATTATTATAACAACACATTTAATAAAAGAAACGCGAGTTGTATAAAATTAAATTTTCAGAAATCCACTGTCTCGGATCAACACAGTTCGAAAGAAACATAATTTGCGTCTTGTCCGGCATGTATGATCTTTATTCTATACTGTCAAATTCGTTTTTCGTTGTTTTGAAATAGACCGTGGCAACCGGTTTTGCAATTAGTGGTATGACGTATACGTGTAACTGAAGGCCTTAACCAAATAGTGATAGTTGACAAAAAAAAGGTTTACGGGTGTAGAATGTGATACGGTTCGAATACCACGTCACATTGATAGTATAACAAATATACTTTATTACGGTTCGAATACCATGTCACATTGATAGTATAACAAATATACTTTATTACGGTTCGAATACCATGTCACATTGATAGTATAACAAATATACTTTATTACGGTTCGAATACCACATATACTTTATTACGGTTCGAATACCATGTCACATTGATAGTATAACAAATATACTTTATTACGGTTCGAATACCATGTCACATTGTTAGTATAACAAATATACTTTATTACGGTTCGAATACCATGTCGCATTGTTAGTATAACAAATATACTTTATTACGGTTCGAATACCATGTCACATTGATAGTATAACAAATATACTTTATTACGGTTCGAATACCAAATATACTTTATTACGGTTCGAATACCATGTCACATTGATAGTATAACAAATATACTTTATTACGGTTCGAATACCAAATATACTTTATTACGGTTCGAATACCATGTCACATTGTTAGTATAACAAATATACTTTATTACGGTTCGAATACCATGTCACATTGTTAGTATAACAAATATACTTTATTAGTACTATTTTGGGCGCAGGATTAATTTTGGCAGTCAACCACGTAAGCGCCAATTCTAAAACCGCCAAAAACAACCTGCATATGATAAAATCTTAATCCCGACAAAATAAGAGTGGTCAAGTATAGTGCTTAAGGACGTTCGCAATAAAAAAAAAATCCATTTTTTTTCCAATGACAGATTTTCTTAAAAAAATTGCACAAACATGTGTCAGTGTATCCTAAAACTAAAACAGTCTTAAAAGATAGGGGTCACCGACCTTGTTCCGGAAATATTGAGGTATAAATACGGTACCTGTCGAAGCCCTTTTTTCAGTTTGTGTGACTAGCTCAATTATATAAAACGTTCAGATTCAAACACGCAGATTTTTATGTTTCGTTTGGCAATATACAAGTGCAGTTTAATGATAAAACGCACTTTATCTATAGTTCCCATTTCACAATGACTTTTAATGGACGCGTCATGAGGTTAATTATGCATTTTATATGCCTTTGAAAACATCAATATATTAATACAATATACGGATATCTTTTGTTCCAAACGACAGATTGTGTGAGTTCAGAATTGTGAGTATTTTGTTTAACCATAGTTTACACACGATTCATTACCAAGCAGAATAGCGCAGTTGGATAAAGTGCTTTCTACTGTCATTCATTCGTAAGTGTTTTCTACTAGGTAACTACTAAGTAGTAGTAGTCGTAGTAGTAGTAGTAATAGTAGTAGTAGTAGTAGTAGTAGCATTAGTAGTAGTAGTAGTAGTAGTAGTAGTAGTAGTAGTAGTAGTAGTAGTAGTAGTAGTAGTAGTAGTATAGTGTAGGGGTAGTAGTAGTTGTTGTTGTTGTTGTATTAACAGTAACAGTAGACATTGTAGTATACAATTTGAAGTATGACAATATCGGGAATATCGTGTTTTCATGTTGAACTAACACTGCAATACGCGAGTAAGAGATCACGAGGCTCAGTACCATGTTATTTTTGTTTCCCCCATGAAGTAGGTCAAATTATACAATTCATATTAGAATCGTCGAAAAGTTAATTGGTCGAAAATTATGACAGTATACTTTCTCATTTAAATTGTTGCCCATCTTATTCGGTATGACCGATTACGAAATTTCCCATACTTTTTATACCTAAAACTATATCATCATATCATGACACTCATTATGGTATTGTAAGTTGATCATGAGACTAAGACATTTTACATGCACGATCTTTATTCCATTTATTGCAAGATATATAGTTCATCTAGCCATGACATTTATGACATGCTGGCCCCTTCTCTGGTTAATCTTGCTACTCAAATGACATGCTGCACCACATCTGGCAGCCAACCTTCGACCCGAAGGCGTTGATTTCTTGGTGTCCCTCGGGGAAACATCCGGTCCTCTGAACGCACTGCAGTTCCGTCATACTGAACGTCCAGATGGTTCTTGGATCGCACGGTCCACTCAGTAACGGCGTCGGATCCACACAATAAGGATCGACTGAAAAAGCATCACTAAAGTTCTTATTTAAAACTAGACATGTGTCCATGGAACACGGATGACCCCGCATTCCGTTGTTTGTAAACAAAATTCTGCTGATTTCGGAAAAAAAATGCACCAAAATACGCAGGTTCACAAGTTCACATGCTGATGAAAATGTTTGTAAAGTTTCATCAGTCTAGCAGTTATACTTTTTGAGTTACACGCGACACAAATCGAAAAATGTCATCTTTTGCTAAAGAAAGGGTCATCACTCCACTGATAGCGGAAAAAGCTGCACCAAAATACCCAGGTGCACAAGTTCACATGCTGACTAATATGTATATAAAGTTTTCATCACTCTAGCAGTAATAATTTAGAGTTATGCGTGACGCAAGTCCAAAAATGTCAGTTTTGCTTTAAAAGGGCCATAACTCCGCTGATGTTAGACAAAACTGCACCAAAATACCCAGGTGCACAAGTTCACATACTGATTAATATGTTTATAAAGTTCCATCACTCTAGCAATAATACTTTTTGAGCTACACTGTCTACGCCTTTGTATTGCTAATTTCTGTGGTATAATAAAATTTACATTGTTGTCGGATATCACGTTTTTGTAGACATTGTCCTTAAATAGAAGCCACAATATACACACATACCACAGTCAAGCGTACCCTGAGCTGGCGCTTCGCACCAGACGACGCCCAGCATGACGAGCGTCAATATTAGTTTCCAAAGCATCTGTAATAAAACAGCACCTTAATGCGTATATGTTAGTGACAATCAAAAAGACAATCATAATCTGAAGACATTTCACTTTACATTAATTGCAGGCATTGTTAAAATAGTATTGCATAGCATTAACAACCCTTTTTGCATAATCAAAATACATTTTATAACAAAACAAACAATCTAAAATAAATACACTTACTTTTTGTCAAGAAAAATTGAATGACAGACTGAACAAAAATGTTTTACTTTATATGTAGCCCGATATGGAACGTTCCCTTAGTAAAGATAACCCTTATCTGATTAATGAGGGCAAACGAATAACTAGTGTCGCTTGTTTACGCTCAAACACTGTTTAACCTGCAATTGCGCAGTGGAAGCCTCGACCATCTTGATGATAAAGCCGTTACCTCAAATGTCAATCATCTTTTGCTGTGATTGTGATACTCGATGAAAGAAAAATTGGAAAGAAATTAATCCGTTAACAAAAGCTGGGGGGGTGTACACCGTTCTCGGCAAAGCCTGGAAAGGTCTATTGTAGTGTGCTTTGAAAGATTCTTTCCGTCGAACTGTTTCAAGTTTGTGGTTGTTTTACTTCCTACAATTGTGCCGACTGTTGAATATGTTTCAGCATTTGGCTGCATTGTTCAAAATATTTTAGTGTATGTATTGCATTTGTTTTCATCGAGAACACTTGGTCTATGCGTTTTAACAATGAACGAAATCTCCCCCTATCACTAGAAGTCTAAATACCTAAATGTGTCTGATGCTTTTTTAATTGCAGCTACTGTATCCTTGAAATCTTCTATTTTCGTATTTTTACCTTACATCAAAATGTGTCTATAACTACGTGTATATCCTTTCCGCATTTCGTTTGATTACAAGAGATTGCCACGTCGTCTACAAAATATATTAATATTTTTTATAAGATCTGTTACGAATCTAATGTGCCCATTTACTCAAAGGAAGGGAGAGAATTAAATGATTAACATACGATGGTATTTAACTGTGTTCTTATCACTGTTCTAATAACGTCTTACAACCGTAACGATGAATTTTATTCAGTAGGAAATATACGTATTTAACATCGTATTATTCCAGCATACTCATAATACCTACGACTTCAGAAAAAAGTCACATACAATCTCAAATAGAATGTAGGGATAAACAGCATTTCATTATAATCATCTTCAGTCTGACGCTACTATATTATACGCTGACTGGATCTGATGACTTCGCATTAGGGGTCACTTTCAGATGACCTTTTCATGAGCCAATCAAACTGTTGCCTTCAAAATGTTATGGTATAACTTCATATATAAACCACACATACTATGCACGAAATTAACGTGAACTTTGTATGTTAACTCGCCTAAGTTACCACTATATCAATTGTTATCCCCGTGAAAATACACTGAATATGATTTATTCCCGAGAAGCAGGTGGAAATGCATCACATTCTTAAAACACCGTGGCCAAGCATTGCTGTGCACAAGGCAACTTCATTGGGCGCAGCAGGGCTGATATTTTATTGTTCGGAAGGTCATTTGGACGTGACCTGTTATACGATGTCTTCAGATCCAATCTCATTAAAATCATATTCTAACGTTGTTAGGATCTGAAGGCATCGTATAACAAGTCACGTTCAAATGATCTTGCGAACAAAACAAATCTCAGCCCTACTGCGCCCAATAAAATTGCTTTTTGCACAACAAAGTTTGACCACGGTTTTAAAAAAGTGATGCCTTTCCAACTGATCCTCGGGAATAAATTATTAACAGTTAATTTTCGTCTGGATAACGATGGATACAGTGATACCTTAGGCGACTAGACATCCGACGTTCACTTTACTTTCGTGCATAGTTTTTGTGTTTGTGGTTTTATATACAAGTTGTACCTCAGCATTTTGAAGGCAACAATTTGATTGGCTCCGGAAATGGTCATCTGAACGTGACCCCTAATGCGATGTCATCAGATCAAGTCAGCGGATAATATAGTAGCGTCAGACTGTAGATGATTTTAATGAGATTGTTTTTAGATCCTAACAATGTTAGGATTTTATTTTAATGAGATTGGGATAAACAGATGCTATAAAGTCGCCATGTTTAGTACCACAAATATGTACTACATCTACAGCTTCAACAGCAAGTTTGTAATATTATCTTGTATGAAAAAGATAGTATGAAATATATTAGTTTCCAACATACATCAGCAACTAATTTATTGACTGATTAATTAAATTTGTTATATATTATGTATTCACGTTTCATTAATTAACATTGACTTGGTTAAATTATTGTGCTTTTATTGATTAATTAACATTCAATAATTACAACATCAACATACAAATCATAGTGTTTAGATTATGAGGCCTTTTAGGTTCAATTTATATCCTACTTTAATTCTACAGAACACTTAATTTTGTGAAAAAAAAAAAATAATATTTAACATCAAACATCAACAACTCAATTTGTAAATGCTTATAAAGATTAACTAATAAAAACGACCATGTCGAGTTCATTGATTGCTTTCCAGGATACATCAATAATCATACATTGCATATCAATAATCATACATTGTATATCAATAATCATACATTGCATGTGAATATGAAGGAGTATGTCTAAAGTAAGTACGAGTACATGCACACGTACATTATAAAAACACATTATAGCATTTAATATGTTCATTCAACTTAGATACATATACGAATCCATGTATTGCCTGTGTACATACATAAAATGTGTGATCTAGTGGTTCACTTTCTATTATGCAAATAATGCAGCAAATATCGGAAATTCATATTCAGGCTATTCATATGACATGCTACACCACAGCTCGCATCCGAGTTTGGAAGGGAAGGCGTTGATCTCCTGGTAACCAGGCGGGAAACACTTGGTTTTCTGGACACACTTCCGGCCTTTCATGCTGAACGTCCAAATGGTTCTTTTTTTGCAAGGCGGCGGTAACACTGGCGTTGGCTTCTTGCAAAATGGGTCAACTGGAAAGGTGAATGACTATAATAAACTATAATAAGTTTGTTCAGAATATGTTACAAGAACATGGCATATTAAAATAAAACCAGAAATAAAAGCATAAAACAATCAATAGATAAATTAACACAATAAATGTTTGAAATATTAAGACTACATTTAGATAATTATATTATATATTAAAAATTTGAGATGATGTTATGAATATTATTTAGTGTGATAAAGTGTGAGTAAAAATTATGATATAGTAAAACTGCAGTGTTAAGAATAGGTCTAATACCATGATCGCAACATAATTCTATAGATGACACAAAAGACCTATACAATACTTATTAGTTACTTACGCCACGACTGCAAACTTAATAATGGTCTTAATCGTAAATAATTACCAAATGAAATTCACAGATATTATGTAGCAGTCAATTTGATAGGTTACAGATATAAGACCAAGTTGGTGAAGTTTAATATGTAGCCTGTGGAACGAGATGACAAGTTCAATTGTTGGATTTATAAGTTTAATATGTAGCCTGTGGAACGAGATGACAAGTTCAATTGTTGGATTTATAAGTTTAATATGTAGCCTGTGGAACGAGATGACAAGTTCAATTGTTGGATTTATAAGTTTAATATGTAGCCTGTGGAACGAGATGACAAGTTCAATTGTTGGATTTATAAGTTTAATATGTAGCCTGTGAAACGAGATGACAAGTTCAATTGTTGGATTTATAAGTTTAATATGTAGCCTGTGGAACGAGATGACAAGTTCAATTGTTGGATTTATAAGTTTAATATGTAGCCTGTGGAACGAGATGACAAGTTCAATTGTTGGATTTATAAGTTTAATATGTAGCCTGTGAAACGAGATGACAAGTTCAATTGTTGGATTTATAAGTTTAATATGTAGCCTGTGGAATGAGATGACAAGTTCAATTGTTGGATTTATAAGTTTAATGTGTAGCCTGTGGAACGAGTTGACAAGTTCAATTGTTGGATTTATAAGTTTAATATGTAGCCTGTGGAACGAGTTGACAAGTTCAATTGTTGGATTTATAAGTTTAATATGTAGCCTGTGGAACGAGTTGACAAGTTCAATTGTTGGATTTATAAGTTTAATATGTAGCCTGTGGAACGAGATGACAAGTTCAATTGTTGGATTTATAAGTTTAATATGTAGCCGGTGGAACGAGTTGACAAGTTCAATAGTTGGATTTGTATGTTTAATATGTAGCATGTGAAACGAGATGACAAGTTCAATTGTTGGATTTGTAAGTTTAATATTTAGCCTATGGAAGAGATGACAAGTTCAATTGTTGGATTTGTAAGTTTAATATGTAGCCTGTGGAACGAGATGACACGTTCAATTGTTGGATTTGTTAGTTTGGCGTATTGTTGCTTGCCACTTCAATAATTGTAATATGTATGACTTAGATTGATAGCTTGACGTTATTTCCCTCAAATATGTGTAACAAATAGACTTAACATATTATTATAATAAATTATACACACTGAGTGCTACCTGAGTTGTTGTTTTAAAACAAAACATTCTCGTATATGTGCAATGTGTGTGTTAAACTTAAATACATCATTCTATCTATTTACCATTACAGTTGGTTCTAGTCAAAACATCTGTATTGTATGCTAACTGGAGAGCATGCTATGGTAGAGATCATGAACTTACTTCTGTGAAAGGTTATCTGTGCCTCCACGAAGGCCGACAACGTCACAACAGCAGCTATAACCAAGACGAACAGCAATTTAAAAGCCATCTGAAATGCAAAACAAAAGAGAGCTAACCATCATAACAAAATGACAAATACAATAATGTAATGTATTGTAATGTAATGTAATGTAATGTAATGTAATGCAATTGCTATGCTATGCTATGCTATGCTATGCTATGCTATGCTATGCTATGCTATGCTCTGCTCTGCTCTGCTCTGCTCTGCTCTGCTCTGCTCTGCTCTGCTCTGCTACGCTACGCTGTGCTGTGCTATTCTATTATATGCTATGCTTGCTATGATATGTTATGCTATATAATCTAATAAAATACAATGCAACAAACCAAAAACACAGAAACATGTATAAGAAACATTACACAACCTACCATCTGTTTAGTTTAAACCTATTTATGTTAGATCGATTGTTTCGAAATCCTGAGGCTAATCGAGACCGTTTCTTTGGTAGAACCAGTAATCGGTGCCTTTTGTGAAAGATCATTCGAACGCTCCCAGAGTAGGATTCGAACTTAGGACCCCCCGATCGCAAGGCGAACCCTATATCCATTACAGCACTGCGACCTCCTTTTATTGTATTTATTAGTCTACGTTTATTTATTAATTTATTAATTTATTAATTTATTTATTTATTTATTTATTTACTTACTTACTTACTTACTTACTTACGTACTTACTTACTTACTTACTTACTTACTTACTTACTTACTTACTTACTTACTTACTTACTTACTTACTTACCTACCTACCTACCTACCTACCTACCTACCTACCTACCTACCTACCTACCTACCTACCTACTTACTTACTTACTTACTTACTTACTTACTTACTTACTTACTTACTTACTTACTTTTTTACTTACTTACTTACTTACTTAATTAATTAATTAATTAATTATACTAACTTACTTACTGACTTTACTTCCTTCCTTACTTATCTATTTATTCACCTTAAGAAACAGCCTACCTTTCGAGTATCAGGTCCTCCAAATGAACGAATTGTGAAATTCAACTCGCTATTTAATGTTGTGTTGTTGCCTCTGTTGTTTTTATTACGGTATTTATACGAGATATTTAACTGCGATTCGTTTTCAGCTATTTAACTGCTATTTTTCTACGCAAAACACATAATATTTGTACGTCACCAGGATGTGTGGCCAGTGAATGCAAACGTACATCAATTATCATGCCGTTTAATTTGTCAACAACATCCGTGACAGGCACAAACAACCTGTGGCGATAACGCCATAAAACGGGGATTTCGCGGTTTTATTCGCTGGTTTTGTTTTGAACTTGCCACAAAATACAGTGTCAGATGTTACCAAACGTACGGTGTTCCGTTCCGGCCGTACTTGCCTTAACGTCAGCTGAAAGAGGGATCAAATGTGAGGAAGATTGTTTGCGAATGCAGAATATACAAATTGTGTGTTGAAAATCAAAAGCGAAACGACAATTAGGGCGATTCAAATCACATTCTGGCTAATTTCACTATTGTATATTCCTGTGGTTGTAGGAATGCTTTTTGTTTTATGTTGTACCTCATTGTAATAGTTTGTCTGCTTAGAAGCGACCAAACAAATTAATCGATTGACGTGTTAAATTCATAAAACACATTTCATACATACATTGATGATCTAACTCTGCGATTAAAGTTTAGAACTACAGGACATTAAGCAAAATCTCTTTAATGTCACAGCGTATTATATCCGATGATGTGAGAAATCATACGGCCTGGAAATAAACTATATAATAATAATAATGATAAAAGTAATAATAATAATAATAATAATAATAAATATAATGTATATAAATCAACGTTTATATCCTAACATTGGTCTACCAATGCGACAGACGGAGAGAAGCACAAATGTACGGAATCCTGTTTCTGCCCATTAAAAGCGGTGATGCGACAATGCGACATTTTAATTTTTATTTTCTGCAGATCTCGCACTTTGAAAAACTCGGACACATAAAATTTGGACGATTATGATCGACCAAATTTCGTGTGCCTATGAAATTGTACACAGTGATAATTATCGCCCAAATATCGCGTTGTCGCATCGTCGTATCTTCGCCCCCGGATTAATTGTTGGTACGATGAAATATCTGTACTGACGCCGTTTACATGAATTAGATGCTTTCCTTGCATAACAGTGGTACACGACGTCCAATATTGATAACAAGGTCGTAGTTGAAATCTCGCAAGAAATGAGTAAACGTTTTTTCTGTCAGGCGGAACGTGGTTAAAAAAATTAAATATCTTTGTTGTTTGGAATAGTTTAACCGTTAAACACGTAATGGTCAAGTGCAATGATTGGATAATAGTGAATGATAATTTGCATATAATTAACATTTGTGGAAAGGTCTATATACTGTATTTACGTCCAGGAACGGCAACAGAAAGAACAATCAATCACTCTTCTCAAAGTGATCTCCCTTATAACGCTTTAGACAACTTAAAAGTTTGATATCGTGAAAAAATAGTTCTCAGCGTTACATCGTATAGCGGAGAACTATTGTCCCAAAAGGACGATAACAAAAAGCTGATTGGTCAATTAATGCAGGGTGTCACGTAACTTGTGGTCAGAAAAATGGTTTGTGCCGTTTGCCGGTTATTTCTACCGCAACCTCTGTACAGGCGACAGTAAACTCGCATTCAAATTCAATTAAACGTTTTTTTTTACAGTTTTACACAATGCTTTTAGGTTATTGATGTGTTTATGTTTTACAAAGCATGTTGTTCATTTCCGTTTAACTTTATTCAGAGGAACGGTCTGAGAGGCGTATAAAAAGTATACACTTCGTGCATTTGTTACGTGAACAGGTTTCCTACCTTTAAACTAAAATGTCTTTTAAAAAAGACAATGGGCGTTGACATTAATATATCATTTTACCCTAAACATAATAGAAGAGGGCCAAGATGATCGGTTACGTGGCTGCTCGGACCCCAGATTTTTCGGTCCCCACCTAGACAAGGCGACTTCTCGGACACCAGATTTTTTGAACACCATAAAAAACTTCTCAGATCCCAAAATTAATGTGTGATTAATTCACTAATCATTAATATTTGTACCGTGAATAAAGCGATCATACCGCCCCATGTTTTCACCAGTGATACATGAATAACCTAACATCAATATTATATAAATTTGTCAGTCAAATTTAACAAATTAACAATGTACGAAAATAATTGCTGGAATGAATGAACATTATTTTCTATCAGACGCGTTTAGTTATTCAGATCTAAAGTAATATACCCTACGTTCATCTTGATATTATCTATGCATAACGAATACACATTTCGAAGTCAATTAATAATGTATACTGTGTATCGTAATGAAAAGCAATCTTCAGAGAACATTCAGCGCATTTGAAATAATGATGACTTCCAGTTTTGATTACACAAACATACAATTTCATTAGACTATGACGTTTTTAAATTATATCCGGTAGGAATATGATGTATCAAGGGTTTCTGTGCATAATTGGTATTGCAAATAATGTATTAATGCTACGCAAATGAACTACATACGGAACCCGGTTAGGCCATATGAAATATCGTTTCTAGACCCTTGAACGCGAGGCACGAGAATTGCGCGAAACACGAAGCGAGACACGATATTGTAAAACGATATCTCGCACTGTGGTATCCCATATCACGAAATCTTGCTGTAAAATATCGTGTCTCTCTGGGTGTTTCGCGCAATTCTCGTGTCTCGCTTCATTGCTCGCGTTAAAATATCGTGCCTCGCTTCGTGTCCAGCGCAATTCTCGTGCCTCGCGTTCAAAGGTCGAGACACGAGATGCGAAGCGAGACACGAAGCGATACATGATATTCAGGCGAGACACGAAGGGAGACACGATATTATATCGTTCAAATGTCACCCGAATCTTGAGTTTCGCGGTAGACATTCAAACTACGATATTCGACACACGAAGCGAGAATTGCGCGAGGCACGATTATCGAGTATCGTATCTCGCTTCGTGTCTCGCGCTAAAATATCGTGCCTCGCATCGTGTATCGCACAATTCTCTTGCCTCGCGATCAAAGGTCGAGACACAAGATGCGAAGCGAGACACGATATTCAGGCGATATTTGAACGTATCGTGGTTTGAAAATCTACCGCGATACTCGAGATTCGGGCGTTATTTGAACGATATAATATCGTGCCTCGCTTCGTGTCTCACCTGAATATCGTGTATCGCTTCGCATCTCGTCCTCGACCTCTAAACGCGAGGCACGAGAATAGCGCGAGACACGAAGCGAGGCACGATATTTTACCGCGAGACACGAAACGAGACACGAGAATTGCGCTAAACCGGATGCGAGACACGATATTTTACTGCGAGATATCGTGGTATGGGATTCTGCGACAGTGCGAGATATCGTGTTACAATATCGTGCTTCGCTTCGTGTCTCGCGGGAATATCGTATCTCGCTTCGTGTTTCGCGCAATTCTCGTGTCTCGCCCTTGCCGTAAGAGGCACGATATTTCATATGCGGCCTAACCGGATTCCGTATATTTCACCACAATTTATTTATTGACATATATCTTTTTATAGGTTTGTTGACATCTACTGGAGAAGTTGATAAAAATGAGAAATTCTATTTAATTCTTAATAGAACGCAACCACCATTCAATTTCAAATTAACATGCACAATACGTTTATTGACAAAAATTGCCCATTTATTAAAATATTCGCTCTTATGATTCTCTGGACGCTAATTGATGCAGGTATGTTATAACAGCTATACACCGGCAGCTTAACGCGCACTAATTTTAGAACGATCGTGTGTCGAACTCTCTAGAATCAATTGTTATTTATAGAGCGTGACGCTATTATCACGTGATTGCGCGGGAAACGGACGTGTTTTTTTGCTGTGTCGAAATTTGAGATAAAATTTTAATTTAAACTGTGATCGTGGTGTTTTAAATATTAAAATATGTGGATTACTATTCCTCGTTGTAAGTTCTGATGGGTCGAGTTAGAAATAATAAAAGGAAAGAAAGGAATAGTAGTGAAAATGGCAGTGTGAATCCGAACAATAAAAAAATACCAAAACAAAGAGGCCCGTCAAGTGAGACCCAGTGTTCGGATCTACTTTTTCAATAAGTGATTTGCTTGGTTTTACAAACTCTGTGTTGTATGGCGATGAAGATGATGATATAATAAATACTAGCGTTTTTCAAAACAACCACGAACTCAGCAATCCAATAAAGGATAACACCATGGCGGCAGCGCAGCCAACACTACAGGACGTCATGAGTGCATTAGATACCATAAGTGGGCGACTTACTGCAGTCGAACATAAACTACAATGCCTAGATAAGATGGACCAGCGTATGGCGGCATTTGAGAAGGACATTAAAACCCTTTGGTTGGCTCTTGACGATCGAGTCAAAAAGGTTGATGAGCGCGTTTCGAAACTCGAACACGTCACTGAGGGGGCGGACATAGCAGCGGCACAGGCCTCAAGTAGGTTAGACAACCTTGAATGCGAACGCGAAAGCTTTCGTGATGATCTGGCATACCTCAAATCACAAAGTATGCGGAACAACCTAGTATTCACTGGCGTGTCGGAAGTGGAGAACGAGTCACCTGAGGCCACGGAGCGCATACTGAGAAAGCATCTACACGATGCCCTCAAGATTTCACAGGAAACGGCTGACTCTATCAGGTTCGAGAGGGTCCATCGATCGCCGGGGGGACCTACACGTGGAAAAATTCGCTCTATCACTGCGAAATTTTCCTTTTTCAAAGACAGGGAGACAGTGAGACGCCAGTGGAAACATCTCAACGGTACCGGATTTAATGTATTCGAACAGTTTCCGCCGGAAGTGGTTTCCAAACGACGCAAGCTGCTACCTAAGATGAGAGAGGCCAGAGCCAAAGGTAAGCGATCATGGATCGCGTACGATACCCTCTACGTCGATGGGCGACCAGTGCGTGATTAGGGGCACGATGGAGGAGAACTCTGCATTCTTTCGTGGAATGTAAATGGACTTACAAACTGTAAGAAAAGCAATCCTTCTTTTGTAAATATTCTCACAAAGTTCGATATTGTTTTTATATATGAATCGTGGACCAATTCTGCTAGCAATGTTTTGTTAAATGGTTACATTTCTCACAACTTTTTCAGAAAATTTCAAAATAGAAATGCTAAACGGTGTAGTGGTGGCATTGTCTTGTATTATAAAGAATGTATTAACGATGGTATCGAAATTATTAAAAATCACCATGATTCTATTATTTGGTTAAAACTTGATCGTAATTTCTTTGGTGTTGAAGAAGATATTTATCTATGTGGCTGCTATATTTGGTGTGAAGACTCCCCTGCTTATAACGTTGTAAGTGCAGATTTCTTTGATATTTTAGAAAACGATATATCGCTGTATAATAATTATGGTAAAGTGTTATTATTTGGGGATTTTAATAGCAGAACTGGAAACAAATATGATTTTATTACACATGATACGGTGAATAAATTAACTGATGACATTGATTATAACCCCGATGTACACTCAGTCCGGGCCTCCGTTGATAAGTCACACAATAATCACGGGATTAAACTTCTTGATCTATGTAAATCCTCGAGTTATCGTATTGTGAACGGTAGGATAGGAGATACTTGTAAATACACATATTTCTCACGTAACGGTTTATCTACAATCGACTATTTGCTTGGCCAAGAACGATATTTTTCTTTGATAAAGGATTTTACTGTGCATGATTTTAACGAGTTCAGTGATCATGCTATGTTGTCATTTTCGATTTATTGTAACAATTATTCAAGAGATGTACCTCCTTATGAGGAACATAAATTTAAATGGGACGAATCGTTACGAAATGAGTTCCGCTCAGGTATTATTGCCAAACTACCGGATTTTAACAGAATTGTGAATGATATTGATTGTGGCAATTATGACTCAATTAATATCGCGCTAAATAATTTCACCGATCTCTTTCGCAGTGTAGCGGACCCGTTATTTTTAAAAACGATTTTTATTTCAAATAAATCGGAATTTGAGGAAAGCGACAGCACTAAGCATAAAGATTGGTTCGATATCGACTGTAAAATTGCCCATTCAAACTATATAAGAATGCTGAATGTATTTAATGCTGACAACAACGAAAGAAACAGATTTCAAGTTTTGGAATACAAACAAATTTATAAAACATTAATTAAGAAAAAGAAGAAATGCTATTATCGAACAAAGGTAAATGAGTTAAAGAATTTGAAGAAACGAACGCCTAGGGACTTTTGGAAACTTTTTAAATCTAAAAAGAAACAAAAAAATGAAAATTTATCCTTAGATGATTTTCGCACATTTTTCTCAAATATAAGCAGTGGCATGTTTGACTGTGAAAACGAAGAGGCTGAAACATTTTGCTCTAGTAATGATTTTGATTTGCCAAATTCGCGTTTCCCGGAACTTGATCAGCCGTTTACTGTACACGAAATCATTAATGGTATTAAATCATTGAAACGCGGTAAAGCTTATGGCAGTGATTGTTTATTAAATGAATATTTATTGGAATGTAAAGATATTATTTCTGCGCATATTTGTGACTTATTCAATTCTATTTTAAGCTCAGGATTTTATCCGGCAAAGTGGACAGAGGGTATTATAATTCCTATACATAAAAAAGGTATTGCTTCGGATGTAAATAACTATAGGGGTATTACACTTCTTAGCTGCTTATCTAAGCTTTTTACAACAGTTGTCAATACTCGCATCGAAACATTCTGTAATAACTTTAACATTATTTCGGACGCACAATTTGGTTTTAGGAAAGGGAGGTCCACTGTTGATGCAATATTTATATTAATGTCTTTAGTTCAAAAATATGTTAATGAAAATAAAAGATTGTATGTTGTATATGTTGATATGATGAAATGTTTTGATACTATATATAGAAATGCACTATGGTTCAAATTATATAAATGTGGCATAGAAGGTAAATTACTGAGAATTATAAAAAATATGTACGAAAATGTTAAATCTTGTGTTAAACATTGCTCAAATTTTTCTGATTATTTTAGCTATGCAGTTGGACTACGTCAAGGGGAAGTATTGTCACCTCTGTTATTTTCATTGTTTGTAGAGGATTTAGAACTGTTTTTGCAAGAAAGCAATTCATCTGGTTTGAATATTGACGATATAACATTGATTTTGTTGCTTTTTGCCGATGATATGGCAATTGTAGGTAAAACACCTGAAGAAGTTCAAAACCATTTAGATCGCTTGCTTGAATATTGCAATACTTGGGGGCTTAAAGTTAATATTAATAAGACAAAAATCATGGTATTTCGAAAACGTGGTCGATTGTTACCTCCCGAAAAGTGGACGTATGATGGTCAACCAATAGAAGTTGTAAATGATTTCAATTATCTCGGAACAGTTTTTAATTATACCGGCAACTTTAATTTGAACCAAGAATATCTATCTGGTAAAGCACTTAAAGCCATGAATATTTTATTCAACAAATGTAAGGAATTTGATTTAAAACCTGAAACCATTTGTCAGTTGTTTGACGCCTTCGTGGGATCAATTTTAAATTATGCATGTGAAGTGTGGGGAAACACAAAGTCTAAAGAAATAGAACGAATTCACCTAAAATTTTGCAAAGGATTACTGAATGTTAATAAAACCACGTGCAATGCAGCGGTTTATGGCGATTTAGGTAGATATCCTCTTTTTATAAATCGTTATATTAGAATTTTAAAATACTGGTTTAAGTTATCAAATACTGACAACATTATATTAAAAACGGTATACTTACAGGCCCTTCAAGATAGTCAGAATGGCCACACCAATTGGGTTTCAAATGTTAAGAAGCTTTTTGACAATTACGGGGTTTCCTATGTATTTGATGATGTCAATGCTGTCGATGTTAATGTGTTTTTATGCCAATTTAAAAGTAGAATTATTGATATGTATACCCAGGATTGGTATAGAACAGTAGATAATAGCCCTGTGTTAGACATGTATCGTTTATTTAAACCTGTGTATGGCTATGAATGTTATTTAGATATTGTTCCCAAATCCTTAAGATCATATATTGCTAAATTAAGATTATCAGTTTTACCGCTTAGAATTCAAATTGGTCGATATGCGTCTCAAAATATTCCTAGAAACGAAAGATATTGTCTTTGTTGTAACGAAATTGATATTGAAGACGAATTTCATTTTATTTGTAAATGCTTAAATTTTATCGATATTAGAAAAAAATATATAAAACGATTTTACTACAATAGACCGTCTGTTCACAAATTTCATCAATTATTAAAAAGTAATAATAAAAATGAACTTATAATGCTAGCTAAGTATATTAAAGAAGCGCTAAAAATAAGAAATACCTTCCTGAACACTACTGTGTAACTTACACAGAGTTGTCCTCCTTTACACTAAAAACATTAATTAAAAATGACCGTTGTTTTCCTGTTATTCATACAACTATCTCTGTATTTTATGTGTTTATTTTATGTGTTTATGTGTATCCGTGTTTACAAATATTTTATGAGCATAATTAAATGTTAAAATGATATAACGTGACAAAATGCATGTAAGATTATGATGTGTTTAGATGATGTACTATGTACAAATCTTAATAAACTGTCTTGTCTTGTCTTGTCTTGCTAAGCAAAACAGTGGATTAATTCTCAGAACGAATATAATATTCTATTGTTTACATACAATGAGAAAACATGTTCATAATTATGTTCAGTTCTAGAGTGTATGTCGAAGATATGTTTATAACTTTATTTTAACCGCTTATGTAAACAATTATGTACATTTTAATCCCCCAAAATATGCAACAGTTGTTGGTATACATTAAACCATTGATGTAAGTTTGCATTCCCTAAAAATAGAAACTTTGCCAAATTCTATTGGCATTCAATTTTCCCGCTGCATAATTATCGCAAGAAATCAAGGAAAAGGGTGATCTTAGACAGCTACGCCGAAAAAAGAATAAAAGGAGTTTTTTCCTGGACGGTCAGCTTTCACGTGACGAATAATGATCGAATCTTGTGTTGAAGTAAAATGGGTGTTAAAAATGTGGGGCATGAGAATAAATTTAGATGTTAATAACCAGATTCAATCGCCATGCTCTTCTTTTTTTTAACCATGTTTGTTGATATGCTTCATATGTGCCATATATGACTGCCGTCTCATGCTACTGTTGCTAAATAAACGTCTCTCAAGCGCAAAATAGTTTGCTGTTTTGTTGAAGGAGGTTGAGACTTATTCATTTCTACTACGCATGAAAAATTTCAGACCGATCCACAAAGTAGAAACGTTTCAAAACGCATTTACGAATGATGCATGATAAGCCATTGCGTTTTCAGTGCTTTGATATAGTAGGTTCCTGAGCCAAAGTGTGTACCTAATTCATGTAAAACTCAATTAAATTACCAAAACATGTTTGCATACTTTATATGCAAAAGACATAAATATTGTCTTAAAATGTGTTAATTTTTTGGGTTTGACAATGATTTTTTTTGGTTTGAACGTGCTGTGAGATGCAAAAAGCGAGTTTCCGTACTTGTTTCGTTGTTGTTTTTTTACGATAAAAATCGCTGCAAAAATCGTAACACACATTCAAATTATGATAGCAATCGCATCTTTCCCGTGAATCGTAATACACCCAATAAAACCAAACAGTTACACTGTGATTTTATATAAAAAGTTCTCCTTTAGTGCCGGCCCCTGTCTTTTGTTTAGGTTACACTATACTAATTTCAATCCGTATGAAATTCAAAGTAAAAGCGATAACTTTAACCAAAAATAAACGTTTTGCGCATAGGGACCCTCACAACCATACCGTATGCTGAATTTAATTTCAATTTAATCGTAAATACAGAAGTGGCGTGTTGTAATTAGCTGAAATATTTTGTTTTAATATAGTTTCAAATTTGTGCAGCCTATGTGTCGATCAGATTAACATCATAACATAACATTTAATTGCATACACTGAAAAAATACCGCAATCAAAACACAAACAGTTTCATACACTACTGTCACTATTGCTACACACTCATAAACATAATAATGTCTGTATGTATTGTACAGGCTGATACTGTGTTGTACATTGCCAACCATTTTCTTGTTTACAGTGAACGAAAGCAATATGAACGAAGAATAAACAACTCATTAACAGATTATCTTCATGAAAAAACTTGTCAACCAGGACTAAAAATTGTTAAAGATACATCTGCAGTCTCAAAACTTTACGGACATCCTTTGATTGTATGTATCCTAAGTCATACAGTTTCGGAAACCAAGACAGCCACTGTAACGCTTTAATATTCTATATAATAATGATTTTATTGATGATAGTTTTTGTCATATTTTTAACAAATGTGCGATATTGACATGTTTTAAATAGTTTTCAGTAACCGTTACGATATAATTAAAACTGTTTAAATTGTAAACCCATTGTCAATGGTTATATATGGTTGAGTTAATGTTAACAATAATAAAATGCATCTATGCAAATCACGCAATCATGAATTCAAATCACACATCCGGTCACGTGTTCACTTCTCGTAGGTCATGCTACACCACATCTCGCAGCCCCGGCGGGACGGGAAGATGTTGTACTCGGGCCCACCCTCGACCCATTGTCCTCACACACTGCAGATTGTCGACGTCGAAGGTCCAGATGAACCGGGGTTCACAGGGGCCTTCCAGCAAGGGGGCGCTTTCCTTGCAGTAGGGGTCGACTAAAGGATAGTAACAAAAATGTAATTAACAGTCGTTAGGGTAGAGTAAGAAAATCGGATTTGGTGACTTATGTGAATGAATTCATGGTTCTTCAGAGACTATAATAATATGTATTTAAGCATGATATATAGGTGATATATTGTTTGTACCGACACTTGATATGGTGACACAGTTACTATTGGGACACTAGACTGGAATAAAATAGGTATGTAGAACCTACACATGTACAATTATGGTTGTAAGCAATAAAGATTATGGCAAGGAAAATGCGTATATATAAATATATAATGCATACACAGGTTTAGTAAGGGTTCGTTTTATTTCTAGCATTAATTGTGTTGATGTTTACTTTTTTTTCATAAAATACAAAATGTGTCTTAAATATTCATAGAAATATATATTTCGTTCAAAAAAATCTTGGTGGTGAGATAATTTTGCCATATAGAATTATCATGCTCATCCATTTCCAATTCAAACACGACGCCAAATTTCTGATCATTTCTTATTTCTTAAATACTAATTAAGAAATTATCATATTTAAAGATTATCACCAAAAACGTTATTGCCTTCTTTGACTAGCTTTGATTTTTCTCCTACCTTTTTCAAACATGTTTGAGCTTCCGCCTAGTGTGCAAATGAAGCACGAGGAAACAAGAATAGAAAGAGTAATCGCCCCGACTGCCATCTGGAATAAGAAGGCCAAATACCCTTTAAACAAAGTGGAGAGTATACATATGAGGCGTGTCGTGGGAAAACCGGGCTTAATACACGTGCGTACAGTGTCGTCCCGGATCAGCCTGTGCAGTCCGCACAGGCTACTCCGGGACGACACTTTTCGCTTTTATGATATTTTCTGTTCAATGAAGTCTTTTCAAAACATACATCCAGTGTACTTTAGGAGGAAAGTGTCGTCCCGCATTAGCCTGTTCGGACTGCACAGGCTAATCCGGGACGACACTTTACGCACATGCATTAAGCTCGGCTTTCCGACGTGTTTTTATTCATGTTACACAGTGAATGAGTGGAAAATTCATTTTTTGGAAACGTGCGATGATATGAATACACAAACAATACTCAGTTTCTATCATATGCAACAGAAGACAAAATTAACGTTTCAAGAGTTTATATTTTGTTAAAGGATACGGAACTTTTTTGCGTATATGTGTATGACGTCATACTGCTACGCGCGCATTGGGGCTCGCCACGGGAAATACGGACTTACAATTGAATCCGCTGAATTCAGCATTTTTGTTCTATATTTTTCAAAGTATAATATGATCGTTGATAACAATTAAAAATAATATTTCATTGCATGAAAACTATTTTCTATGACCAGACATAAGCAGTATATCTTATCACTGAAATAAACAATTCCCCCTAAATATGTATTCTGTTTAAGGTAAAGCTGCTAACATTATTCAGTACTTTTCAATCTGAAAACAATTTTGTCGTGTCGCGGGAAAACCGGGCTTAATGCATGTGCGTAATGTGTCATACCGGTCCAGCCTGTGCAGTCCGCACAGACCAATCCGTGACGGCACTTTCGGCTTTTATGGTATTTTCTGTTTCAATGAAACATTAAGTCTATTGTAGGCGTTAAGTGCCGTCATGGATTAGCCTATCGTATTTCGTGCTAATTTCGTGCATCAGCACCGACGCAACATAATGTACAAACCGGAACTGTTCCGTCACAGTCAAATTAATTTTATTTTTGACTTATCGAAATGGGATGGTTTTTAAAACGTAGTTGCAGCTTCCAAAGATATTTTATGTGTTGTTCTTTTCTATGTTTGAAGAAATAATAAATATTGCTTAAGAAATAATAAATAGTTTTATAACAGTCAACAGTCTATGTCTTTTTTTTAAACTGATCAAACAGCGCATTGAGGCATGAACGTTTAACACATTATACATGATTACATACTAGTATGAAGAACGTTTAGCATTCACAGAGACATGCAAATACGTGCAAATACACGCAAAGACGTGCAATGACACGCAAATACATGCAAAGACACGCAAAGACATGCAAAGACACGCAATGACACGCAAATAAATGCAAATACATGCAAAGACACGCAAAGACATGCAAAGACACGCAAATACATGCACATACATGCAAAAACACGCAAATACATGCAAAGACATGCAAAGACACGCAAAGACATGCAAAGAAATGCAGAGACACGCAAAGACACGCAACTATATGCAAAGACACGCAAATACACGCAAAGACATGCAAAGACAAACAAAGACATGCAAATACACGCAAAGACATGCAAAGCCACCCAAAGACATGCAAAGACACACAAAGACATGCAAATACACACAAAGACGCGCAAATACATACAAAGACACACAAAGACACGCAAAGACATGCACAAGACACTACATAATGCGACACACACATGCGCAGACATTATTAAGTGTACTTAAAGTCGTTTAAATGCGTTATTTGTATAAGATTTAATTGGAATATCCATTAAAGTATATATGATTTCATTCGACAAAGGCACCTCATATTGAGACAAAGACATACTCAGACACAAGTGAATTTGAATCAGTTATAATGCATTATTTATGCAATATCTATGTGCAGTGATGATTATGATTTTATCACTCGACAGAGAGCGTACGTTGTGGTATTCACATAGCGCAAATCAAATCGTTCACACACGCTCAGTGCTAAACTGGCTTTACGGAAACAAATTAAACATTATAAAATAACAGGTAACATTAAACATGTGAAACAAGAAATGTCTTTAAAAAGGACAATCGGCGTAGAAATTAATATTGAGATGTCATTTCTTTGCCCTAAATATAATACAAGAGGACCAAGCTGTGACTTCACGGACCTTATATTTTTGTTCCCTACTAAGGAGACTTCTCGGACCCCAGATTTTTCGGTCCCTTCTAAGGAGACTTCTCGGACACTATAATTTTCGGACACTATAAGAAAACGTATCGGCCCCAAAAATTAATTTGAGATAAACTCAATAATTAATAATATCTGTACCGTGAATAAACCGATCATATACCGCCCCATGTTTTCACCAGTGATATAAGCTATTTACTAGTAATTTACGTAAACATAATTGATACATGAATTTGTCAGGCAAATTTAACAAATTAACATTGTCAGAAAATAATAGCGGGAATGAATGAGCAGTAAGTTTATGAATTCCCCATTTATTGCAATTCTCGGGTTTAGGATTCTCCAGACGCTAATTGACAGTTGTACCGCGCGCTATTTTTAGAATGATTCTCCTGCTGGAGTTGTACTCGCTAAAATTAATTCACGGGGACGACAGTCGGATAGCTGTGCGTACAATAATATTTTTACACCATGATAAAATAATAGGAAATATAAGCTCAATCAAATTTGCTTATATTTGTTTTGCTTATTTATCAGAACAATACCAGAAATTTACCACTTAATATTTTGTGCTTGCGAGCTCAACAGGCAACATGGTACGTTGTGACCGACTGTCGTCCCCATAAACTGAAGCATTGTAATTGCTATTTATAGAGCGCGCCGATTATGTAGGCTAAACTTTATAGTTATTTCATTATGTAAAATTGTTCACAATTATGTTCATTTCTAGAGTGTATGTCGAAGATATGTTTATAACTTTAATTTAACCGCTCATGTAAACAATTATGTAAATTTTTAATCCCCAAAAGTATGCAACAGTTATTGGTATACGTTAAACCATTGTTTGAAAACAGTTTGCATTCCCTAAAATTAGAAAATTTGCCCAATTCTAGTGGCATTCAATTTTCCCGCTGCATAATTAGCGCAAGAATTCTAGGTCAAAAGTGATCTCAGACAGCTGCGCCGATAAAAAAGATAATACAAAATGTTAAATTTTAATTCGTTACCTTTGTTAAAATTCACTGGAGTTGTGTAGCGTTAACACGACGATGTTAGGTTGTTTACCCTCGGGACTTCGGTTATAAACCATTGCCCGAGCACACTGCTTAACATAGTATCACAGTTATTATAACTATTCCACTATGGGAACTCACAACGTATATAAAGATTGCAGTGTGGATACGGTGCCATAATTTTAATAAAAATGTGGGGATAAAAATCACAGTATATATAATACACAAAAGTGTTAATAACCCACCATTTAAATGGTACTCTGTATTATATTTATGACACAATGATATATGTTAACATTATTGTGTATGTTACTTTGTAGATTATTCACTATTTATTATGATTATTAAATTCTACGTGTTGAACAAGTATGTATATAAGAATACAAAGTAGCAATAAAACAGCTGAGTTTCTGTGCTAAAAAAAACGTTAAAAACGGATTTACCTATTTAGAGCGGCAAGGGAAAATCGGTCGGCCAATCGAAATTGGGGGTGTGCGCGTGACGTCACAGTCAAGGTATTGCTATCGTGTTAACGTTTATCAAAACTTTAATGATTTTTTGTGTTAAAATAAAAGTTATTTGATAACTTTTTTACTTCGATTTGTAATTATCATATGCCACAGGGGTCATACTATAGCATATTAAAACATGAATGGGTTTGGAGAGTGATAGGATGTTAACTTTATGTGGTAAAGTCATTGAGAATTGAAAACCGGTCACGCGTTGACTTTTTACAAAAAGTGTCCAAGTTTGGGCTTTAATAATTATTATAATATAGCGTATTTTGGTGAACCAACACCTTGTATAGGTAGTAAATACCTAAAATAATTAAGTTGGGAGGATTCAAGGTACTAGGAATATGCTAGACGATGGAAATGACGACGAGTGGGGTTACCCTCGGGACTTCGGTTAAAAACCATTGCCCGAGCACTCTGCTTAACATTTAAAACTCTGCGTTCACTAAAAACTATAATACATCCTTCTTTTAAAGGGTGTGACACATAAAATCTTTGCAGTGTGGGTGCGGTTCTTTATATAAAAATCTATTCGCAAAAATATACCAGAAGTACATAAAAATACTGTATTTAAATAAATCTTCGTAAATAGTTAAGCGAAATGGTAATATATGCTGTAGAAAATTCCTTTCTCAATTTATGCAACACGTGAATTAACTGTTAACACGGAATAGACAGCCTTTAAGAGGAATGCGGTAGCGTGGGAACCTAATTTGCATACTGAGCTTGACGCTCAAAACGGATAGTAAATCAACAAATCAAAAATCTCGTATCTAATCCGTCTGACCTTTCAGCGTGAGGCTTATATAATGACGTTAGGGTTGGACGAGTATGCACTATTATGAACAACTGCAAGGAAATAATGAAAATAATAGATCTGCTATATGGAAATATATGCAGATTTTAAGATGAAAATGTTTATAAAATTTGGGAGAACTAATTTCTCTATGAAAGTGACATAATTATTTATGCTTTAATAAAGTATGAAGACACTTTGTTGAGTAATTTGTGTTTATTTATTGTTTTCTTTGCAGTTTAATCCTTAGATAGAAAAGAAGCGAGAAGATAGCCCAACATGATAAGATTTAATTATGGAAAACATATAATTTTACATGTGTCATCATTTTTCTAGACCTATTTTCCAGCATATGCTGTAATGGAATTGTTGGAGTCTTATTAACTTAAACATCTGGAAGAAATATATGATTTAATAACCATATACTTATAAAGAAGTTTGGAAACAATGCAGGTACAGTAGTACCGGTTGTTTATTTAAGATAAAATAGTGAATAGTTTAATGTTTTACCAGATCTCTAAGTGGTTCAACATAGTTTTACAGAATAGATATGATATTACATGTCTATGCTACAATTTAATGCTGCCGGTATATGAAAAGGCAGAAAATTACTACTAAGTTACTTAGAAATGCTGTCATAATAATAATTATACCCTGAATAAAATGGGTATTTCAATGTAATGCAATAAATGGATGGTATTTAGGGTTCTCTAGCCCTTTTTATCTAAATGTGGAATAAGAATACTCTTGATAATTAGTAAAATGAGTCAAGAGTCACCAAGTAATGAGGATTTAATATTATATAAATGAGAAAGGACTTGCCTAGGCAAGTATGTTATGAGTGTAAGTAATTTTAATTTATTAGCATTTATGCGACATGCGGTTTACTTATGTTGAACGCTTGCAGACAGTGAATATAGCGAGTTGCTCCAACTTAAGACCCTGTCTGTTTTGTACCTTAAGAAAGTTGGGCTATTTTAAAATAATAGTACCCCCCAGGGTGGCATTAATACACATTTTGTAAAAACTACATTTATTTATATACATAAAATGCAGCAATATAGGCTGCTAGTTACAAAACAGTCACCTAGATAGGGCCACTTTAAAACAATAAGTTAAGAAAATGACCTATATACAGTTAAGAATTAAAGAAACAAGAACATTATTTATAATATTTACAGTTTAACAATATTTTACATGGATTAATATGATACTGTGTACCTTTAAGGTAATACACAGTAATGAGTTATGTAAAAGACAAGTAGCCACCCAGGGAGGAATAAAATGATATATTAGAAGTGTAGGGTTGGAAGGCCAGCGGGGGGTTGGGGACTGGGTTGGGTTGGAAAGAAGGGGAGATAATTGAATGGGTAAAGATGTAGTTATTGGAGTTTTGTCCCTTGGACCAGAGGGAGTGCACGGCAAGACTAGATTGTTTAAAAGAGAAAAGACATAAAATCTTAAAAAGTTCAGTAATACAAGTAGGAAACTAGATAAAAGTGAACTATAATACAGGATTTTAATAATCCCTGATATAAAAACTTGCATAGGGTCATATCCAGATAATAATATTGGATATAATTATATAGGTAAAATACAGTAGAAGACACTGTACCTATCACAGTAAGCCAAGTATAATACTATTAAAAGCTCCAATATCTACTAGTGGTATTGGTCTTGATAAGACCGAATGCAAATAATTGCAAGGAACACAGGTCCTTGCACCGTGCATTCCAGTCCAGCGTGGTTCTTTGAGGATGAGGGGGAATGGGGGGTGTCAGAGGGGAAGGGAGGGGGTGCAATGCAGTCAACTGTACCCAGGAAAATGGACGGCCCCGCCCTTTCTGGTTATTAAGAACTGCAATAAGAAGGGGTTTATTAAGAAACTGAAAAATGTAAATGGTATACTAATGTAATACTCTCTTCTGGAAAATGTTTTTAAAATAAGGAATACCAGGTCAATACCATTGACTTGGTTTAGAAAGGGCAGGGAATTCCATAGTTTCCCAATAAAAGCTAAAACAAAAGTTAAGCATTGAAAACTCATGGAGAGACAATGCATTAAGAAGTATATACAGGACTGCAATATATCACAGAATTGATAAAAACAATTACAAGAACTGTATAGAAATTGGTTGGGTGTTGACTGCTCCTTCCCCCCCCCCAAAGACCTAGATCTTGTCAGTTATCTGACAGTCTAGAAGGAATTTGGACAGGGCAGAAAAGACCGGGCCCCTAGCCGCTCCCTTGGGGTCTAGCACGTTGGTAAGGTTTAAAACTAGTCCATGGGAGTGCAATGCGGCCCTGAGCTGGTCCCTCTGCCCTGTAAATGTGTTGCACTGTAGCAGTAGGTGGGCTGCTGTGAAGGGCTCCCGGCACCGCGGACATGCAGGGTCTAGCCCAAGGACATACTTTCCCGCGCCACCAGGTAGAAGAGTGGTTCCCATCCTCAGGCGCGTGACGGCTCTGTCAAGCACAATGCTTGCTGAGTATTTGTCAGGCGGCCTGAGGGTTTTTGCGGGTCTGTATGTCGGTAGGCAGACAAAATGGTGGTCTTGAGATTCCACTCACCAAGGACAAATTTCTTTGCCAGTGAGTAAATCTTGGTCGGCGCCAGGGATTCCCCAGCATCAACAGCCCCCCTCCTGAGACCCTCCTTTGCCCCCCTCTCTGCCTGTTCATTCCCACTGATGTCGACGTGTGCTGGACACCATACTAAAGTGACCTTTAAAGATTTGTCTAGGCACTGTTGATGAAGTTCCAAAATATTAGATAAAATATCAGGCCTAGATCTGCTATTTCTGTTTTTGATAGACTCAAGAGATGACAATGAGTCTGATAAAATAGCAGTTTTAGTAGGTTTATTAACCAAAATCCAGCACAATGCATATTTAATTGCCAAAAGTTCAGCCGAATAAATAGACAGAGTCGGTGGGTTTTGGTAATGTTTTTAGAAGGAATAACAAATGAAACGATGGAAATAGCAGTTTAAAGTCGAAATATACGACAAATTTACCAAAAATGGATTGACCTACTTCAATTGGGCGTTAGTGACTGTTGACCAATCAGAAACAGGCATGTTTCTGAAGGTCACAGCACATGTATTATGTGTTATTTACTATAGAAATGGGTGTAGTTCACCAAAAATTCATTAAAAAAAACACTTTTACATGGAAATATTAATATTTTAAAGTAATTCTATTATTTATAAGGATTGTTTGCTGCCTAGAGGAATAAATAACTTAATACGTGGCCTGCATAGGGGTAGTGTATGCAGGGTTCTTCATCAAGTTATTCAACCCTATGAATCTATTGAAAATTCATAGAGTTTGTTGGAGTCTTTAGACATAGGTATCTGGAACAATGCCTTAAATAGTGGTATAAGGCTATTTTAATTATCTAGAAAGGTGTGTTAGAAAAATGTAACCGCTGGGTCAAAGTGGTATTTACTAAAATAAATTTATAGTATTTCATATACAAAGATAAGGTTCTGATACCTATGCGGTGAACAATGTCCAGAGAGAATAGGTCTTTGAATTGTCAAATTTTGATTCATGTAGTGTGTATGGAACTTATAGAAGTAATCTTATGCCTATGAGATAGGCTACAGGACACTAAGAAACAAATTTCAATACTACATGATGTAGATGTAGGTTTTATTGAAATGGTGCATGTAAAGACATATATATGAATGTCATGAGTAGAGAATTTATTATTCTCTGGTTAAAAAGCAAATAATAGTTAAAACTTAGATATGTTGCAATATATACAACATGAATAATACTAATAAGTACATGTGTACTGCACAATATTGGTGTTAAGCAATAACAGAGGAGAAAATTAAAAGATTTTGACATTTGTTCACACATGCCGACAGGGAATATAGCCTTCAATGCTCCAACTTGAGACCCTGTCGGTTGAAGTATGCGTAAAAGAAAGTTCTAGGCAGCTTTTACTAACAATATACAATGAGGTTTTTAAGATTTCTGGTTCCCCACTTCGGTGGATGTTAAAAATAACAGTAGTAAAAGGTATTATGCGCTACGGACACCTTTTTAGAGCCACAATAAAAGGTATAAAACTGATTAAAAATAACCAAACAACATATTTACACCATAAATATGTACAAAGTATTTATACTGACATAATAAAAGATGTACTTAGCCACGGGGTGGGGTAAAACAACTTAAATGGCGGATAAGAATATAGGATGCAGGCGGATTTGAAGAGTGTGGAGGGACGCAAGCTGGCACGGCGGCTGTAGAGACTAGGGTTTTGAGGGTATGCCATCAAGATAAAAGGGAGAATGGAAAACAAGAACGTAATTAATACAGTAAAAACTGAGATAAAATAAAGAACCAGGTCTGGGTGGAGTAATGGTTCTATGAGATAAGGTCCACACTAACTGAGTGCAGTGTAATCAAGGCACATTAGTAATTAAGAATAAAATATTGTGTCAAATATACAATATATGTATGTAGCTATTAAGAAACAAGATTTGTACATTTAAAACTGTTCTGCTCACAAACAGATTATATTATAGTTAAAACAGTGAATTGGCCCGTCCTTTCATATACTTTAAAAACTGCTTTAAGACTGGGTTTAATTAAAACTCTGAAAGTTGTATAAGTACACTATTGTGTTTATTGGAAAAAAAAATTCTTAAAATAAGGTAACCATAGTCAACCAGGTTGGCTTTGGTCGGAAAGGCCGGGGCATTTCACCGCATGGATTAAAGGAGAGAAGCAATAGATAGGAGTGTTGGCATCCCCCCCCCAACCATCGCGGCTCAGTGGGTGTAGACCATGGGCAGCCTGTGTCCTAGATAGGGGACATATGGTGTTTGCTGTACTAGTCTCCCTTGGATGGTATAGGGGATAAAATGGAATATTGACATGCGTACAAAATGTACAAGGGCAGGAGTGGTCTCCCTTGTACTATAAAAGAGTTGTTTTAAGTAAAAGCAGGTAAATTAAACCATTTAGGGTTATTTAACTGCAAATTTGGTAGTACATTTAATATTATCCCTAATTTCAGGGAGAAAAAAAAAGAAGGTATTTTAGGGTAAAAATGATGTTGTTTACCCAGTTTAACAAATTGCACGTTGAATAAACGTGCAGATGGAATAAATAGGGTAAAATACTGCCAAAATGTTAATCAATTTTCAATATATATGAAAAAAAAAATACAAATTGGGGTAACACAACAGGCTGCCCATAGAGAATTAAATTTTGTCAGTGATCTGACAGTCCAAGAGATAGGTGGCAAGGGCTCTGTAATAGAGACCCCTGTTTGGCCCACCAGGGTTCAAAATAGTGTTTAAGTTAAAAGGAACAGCATTTTCAGTAAAATGCTGTTTAAACATGGCTCTTGGACTGTCAAACTGGGGACATTCCAGCAGCAGATGACCAGCAGTAAAGGGTTTCCCGCACTGGGTGCAATTGGGATCAAGTCCCAAAACATACTTGCCGAAATTACCCGGCAAGAGTGTTGCACCCATTCTCAGGCGTGTTATACGCCTATCCAGTACAATACTGGTGGAATAGACATCTTGGCGCCTGAGAACCTTCGAGGATCTATCAAAAGTATGGCCATACGCAGATGCACTGGGTGTCAGCTTGTGCCACTCCCCAAGTACAAATGCTCTGGCCAGTGAATAGACCTCCGAGGGTGCTAGTGGTACTCCCACATCCACCACCGGTCTATTGAGGACCCCCTTTGCCTCCCTGTCCGCCATATCATTACCGGCAATGTCGACATGTGCTGGACACCAAGCTAAAGTGACATATAATGACTTTTCTAGGCACTGTGCATGTAGAGCCAAAATTTCTTGTAAAAGATCAGGCCTAGATCTGTTATTCCCTAATTTCAAAGACTCAAGAGATGATAATGAGTCGGAGAGAACAGCAGTTTTAGCTGGTTTATTGACAAAGATCCAGCACAAAGAGTACTTACTTGCCAAAAGTTCGGCCGAATAGATTGATAAATTGTTGCTGAGCCTATGTACTCTTTTGATGTTTTGAGAAGGAATAACAAATGCGGAGGCTACTTTTCCAGAGTTAGGGTCTTTTGAGCCGTCCGTGTAAACTTTTAGATGCTCAGCAAACTTTGTGTTAATAAACAATTCCGTTGTAGCGTTAACAGCTACTTCCCATACTTATAACTGTCCGTAAATGGCAACATCTGTTTCAACACTACTCCTATTGAACACATGCTGCGCGAACAGATAGCTCTCCGTCATTTCACAGAGAGTAGCGCTGCCTGCGGACACCTAATTCAAGCCATTGTTATTTCCAACGCATCTCATTGTTTCAAAACCTGTCGCCGAAGGTTGACATATTATAGTTTTTGCAGGCAGCAAGTTCCAAATGTACATGTAGATAATTGTTTTAATCTAATCATTTTGTAGAAGGTTGAGTTATGTTATATCAGTCGAACTACTTGGTGTTTATGAACGGAATTTTTCGTTTAAAACAAGTTGGGTTTTTAGATTGGAGTTTGTCGTTGGCGTACGGCGGTCGGGTTTCGGCGGCGTTCTATTTGGGTTTCCGCTCAATAACTCGAATTTTAATGAAACTTCATAGATACACACCTTATATAAAGACCTCACTTGTGATTGCATATGGATTGGGTGGGGTCAAGCTCAAGGTTGCTGTTACTAAACAGAGAAAAACGGTTTCCGCTCAAAAACTCAAGAACGAATGGAGCATTGTAATTAAACTTAATACATAGATATATCGAGACCTTGCTTGGTATAGCATATGGAGTGGGTGGAGTCAAGGTCAAAGTCACCGTTACTTAAAATAGAAAAACGGGTTTTAGCTCAATAACGAATTGAGATAGTGTAATGAAACTTCATATATCACGGTCAAATTCACGGTTACTAAAAATAGAAGTACGGTTTCCGCTAATATTTCGAGTACGAATTGATATATTGTAATGAATTTTCATATATTGATACCTTAAATTAAGACCTCTCTTGGGATTGCGTATGGGATGTTTCAAGTCAATGTCAATGTCCCCATTACTTAAAATAGAAATATAGAAATATGGTTTCCGTCTAATAACTCGAGAAAGAATTGAGATATTTCAATGAAACTTCACATATAGATACCTTAAATGGATACGTTGCTTGGGATTGTTTCTGCGCTGGATGGGGGTCACGGTCAAGGTCACCGTTACTAGAAATAGAAATACAGTATCTGCTCAAGAACTAATTGAGATATTGTTATGAAACTTCACATTCAAAATGTTATCATATGTCTGATAAAACATGTGAAAAATTGTAATGCGCTTACATATACGACGCATTCAAGCGAAAGTGACAAATTCGGAAAATAATACGTTGATGGTAATAGTGACATGGTTTATCGTATGTACTGAACAAGCTACCTGGTAAGTAAAATTATATAGAAAATTGCGTTGTATTGGGACATTACAATTGTAAATCTTCCCGAAGTAAATCTATAATAATTAGCAAATGAAGTTACAAGTATTATGACTATGCATGTAAAGTCAAATAAATATAGACAAAGTGTTGGCATAGTGAAATATATCTCTCATCAGTTATACGGAAATTATAAGAATCACGTAAAAAGTGACTCTACTTTTTGGACATTGTACATTTAATTAATAAAAATAGTGTTTACTATTTATGCGTTATGTATTTACACAATATAGACATATAGACTTTTTATGATCAATCATAATGGTTTTAACTATATTATTAATTATTTAACATTTATTTCGAAATTTAAAAATATACTGAAATGTGACTTCAACCAATACAATGGGTTTATTCAGTCGGGACTAATGACCGAAATAGTCTAAAATGGCTTAGATAGCTACGCCAAATAATGAAACACTTATTATCGGCATAACGCCATTGATTGCTGGTCGATTTAGTCAGTCAGAATGGAACAGCACACTCCTACGGTGTTCCGTTATGGCCATCGTGATTTCGCGCTGTCGTCCTAAGGGTGAAATCGCAATAAGACGATGTTTTGACGCGAAAACACGATGTTTTGATGCGAAAACACAATGAAAAATATCGTGGTTTCACGCGTTTAAGATAATGTTTTCGCGTTTTTGCCATCAATCTCCTATCGTGTTATCTAGTTTCGCCTTCCCGGTCTGTAGGTCGAAAACGCGAAAACACGATATTAACAGCGCGAAATCGCGATATTGTTTTCATCGAGTTTTCGCGGTCTTGTATCGTCTCTTCGCGTTTTCGACCTGGATCTTCTTTTCGCCCCTGTAATGGGGTGTTATTGTTTCACACTGTTGACCATCATCGCGCGTTCAGACCCATTCACCGACATGGTTTACGACTAAAGATCTTGAGGTCTAGGGGCCACTTAACTGTTCTTCGTTGATAACAGATTATCGCGCGTTTTAAACCCAAACGCCCATTGTCAGTAGTGCTAAAACCGGAAGTAGCATCCTTATTTTTGACAAGAGGACACTATTACTCACTGAAGTGTCACTCTAAAAATAGAACTAGATTTAAAAACGTGTCAATTACATAGCACTGGCAATAACATTCTCTTATCGCTCGATTGTCCTCTTAAACGTTGTCCAAGGGCGGATATTTGATAATAGAGGTTAATTGACAATTGACTCACATTTTTAAAAACCAGTCGTTGTATGCTTTGTTTTATTGTCAACTTCTCACTTACTGTTGGTAGAGCGCTGGACTGTCAATCCGGGGTTCGTGAGTTCACTCACCGGTCAGGCCACATACTAGTAACTTGTGAGGGGATTGATCATGAAAGAATTCTGCGGTCATTCTCCCCCTACCACTGATTCAAGTAGGGCCGTTGTCAGTTACTGGCATAAGTATGTGCACTGTAGGACCATATTTTTCACAAATGATATGTTTCACACGTGTGAAAAGTAGGATCTTATTTTTCACAGGTGTGAAAATAAGATCTCATTCTTTACACATCCCAATCTAATTTTTCACATTTTCTGTGAAATTTGTGATCGAGTCCAGTTCTTGATATGCACTAAAATCATATTCTTCACACAGGAAAGTGTTAAAATTTGCAAAAAAGCGAATTTGTTACAACATAATCCTAGTTTTCACACTGTATATGCCCGAAAAAACGGGGCTTTTACGGTACGGTACGTTATGCATGGTACGGAACGGTACCGGCCGGTTAAGTACGGTACTATTTGGTATAGTAAGGCATGGCATGTGTGGTATGGTTTGTAATGCTATGGTGTGGAAAGGTACGTTACGTTACGTTACGGTACGTTACGGTACGGTACTGTACGGTGCGGTGCGGTACGGTTAGGTTAGGTTAGGTTAAGTACGGTACGGTTTGGTACGGTACGATACGATACGGGAGGCACAGTTAGCTACGGTACTGTACTGTTCAAACGTACGTACCAACATGTGCGGAGGGTTCTAATAAGGTCAGGTCATTATATTACCGTCCGTGTATACGTATATTCTAGTTCGGGCGGACATATGCACAAGGTTATTTTGGTTTTAATAATCCAAAATAGGACGTTTGTTTGTACGTACATTCGGATGCGTGCATTGGTTAATATCCCAATAAAAAGGTGTACGTTCGTATTGACGTACGCGAGTATGCATTTCTATCTCCTAATTAGACCGTACAAACGTATTGACTAACGATTAAGCGCATGCATACATTAGTAGCTCTTAAATAAGGCTTAGTTTCTCTTAGTGATGACAATACTGATGATGACGATAACTATAATGATAATTATGGTGATGACGAGAATAATTATGATGACGATGATGATGATGCTGCTGATGATGATGACGATGGTGATGATGTTGACGATGATTATGATGATGATGTTGATGATGTTGATGTTGATGGTGATTATGACTATGATGATTATTATGATGATGATTATGATGATAATAATGATGATGATGATGACTGTAAAATTATGCTCCAAAATATGTGAAAAACGTGATCCATACGCATACCCCCGTTTTGGCCACTCACATTCTTCACACTTATAAATGTGACAAATGAGATCCTATTCTTCACAGGCGTGTGAAAAATATGATATGTGAAAAATATGATCGTACAGTGCACTTAGTACTGGTAACCCGCTTAGATCGGTTAAGCTTGCCCAGAAAAGTGTGAGTAGGTTAACTGACCGCCGTTATATGACTGAAATACTGTTAATTATGAAAAATGCAAACAAACAAAACCAAGCAAACGAAAACAATGATCTCTTATGACAACAATAATGTTATGATGCTATAGAAACGCGGAATGCAAAGGCGTATCCAATAAATAAAGTATAAATACTTCACTACATTACGAAATGCTTACTAAAACAACAAACGAACATACTTTGACAACGAAAACCCAGAATGGAGATCGAACTTACGACTTCAGACTTGTAAGAATATATGACACCTGACAGGGCGTTAACAATATACCCTATTCTGACACGTGAGATAAGATGTGTTAACTACAATTAATTTGGTAGATCCAGGTCACTAATGATAAAACCACTGTCTTTATTTTAAATGCACTTAAAATCACACAAACCTGTACATACTTTAAAAGACAGATATATCAGCATCAAAATGCATGTTTTCAACATTTACCGGTAGTAGCATTAAAGCTTTTTACTAAATATTGTACTGAACTGTATGCACTGACTGCGGGGGTTTTGAATTAAGTACGTGTGTTCCGTGTCACGTGACACTTCTATTATAATTTCCTTTAGGAGTTGTTTTTTAACTATCCAACTGAATTTTTGTTTGACAAAAAACATCACAAGAAAGACGTTTTCATTTCTGAAACAAACAAATGATCGCGATGTCATAGTTGGGCATATGTAATGTACAATAGATAAGTGTTACCTTCGTAATCTTATTTATATTGCATGCAGTATTTGGGTCTATATATGAATAGTCACAAAGCCCTGTAACCTTCATGACTATTCAGATGTTCGAATGCAATAATACATTATTATATTTTATTATATATATAATTTATCAACATTGATCACTGCCTTAGACTAATGAACTTAAAGGTAAAACTTACAGCTAAAAGTATAAAAAAAAACATCACAAATATGAAAGCTGTACTTTAACCACAGTGAGATAAAAAAAAGTCCAAAACACATTCACGCAATATGGTATTTCTCAATGGAGTCTTAACATGTATGTATAAGCAGTCACCACGAAAACATACATAAAGTAAAGCAAAATGGTTATTTGTCAAATGTAAACGTGAAGCTGAACGATGATCTAGAATGCATTTAAGTTGACATGACTAGTTTATACAAAAGTATAACCAACATTCTAAATATGCAACTCACTGCTTCCATTAAAAACACAGTAAACAAATCTGGAAGCAGTTGAATACAGTAATTTGTCCAGTATTATTGAACGGACAAACGTTTAAATAAATATTAATAATTTACTTCAAGGCGTCTTCGATAGTTTTTTACGTGAGTAGTCAATTTTCGAAAATGCACTTGTATGTTCAATGGATTTTTTTGCTATGTATAATGGCTGCTGTCAAATTATACATTATTTAAAGCATCGGGTTGCGTCGACCTTAAGCCTCGGTCACAAACGGGTTGCGTCGACCTTACGTCGACCTTGCTTCGAAATTTTTGTCAAAAACGTGCGTCGGACCTACGGCGCCCGTGCGAGTTTTTCTCGATCGCAAGGTCGCCGCAACAACCGCAACAGACATTAGCGCAAGCACTTAAGTTGATGCGTCGACCTTGCGTCAATCACCAATCGTGCGATCGACCTACGGGCACTCTCCGTTTTTTGCTTCGAAAAATCCTGTCGCAAGCACGCAAGTTGCACTTGCGGACGACTTCCTTGCGTAGTACTTACGGCTTCCGTGCGATAAACGCACCGACAACGCAAGAAAAAAACTGACAACTCACGCTCGCCGCAAGATACGTGCGGTTATCGCACGGTGGCCGCATGGCGTTATGTGCTTCGTATAAATAACCGCGATTATTTTGCATGCTTTTAACACATTTTCCATATTATCTCTTTATTTCACGTGTGCTACAATCATACTGCTACTTGAAATATTTTTTAACCAATTTTAAAATTTAAGCACATCATCTTCTGATATACATTTCAAACTAAAAGTCGTAAATGGCACCAATTCATGCAGAATATTAATGAAAAAAATATTTATATTCGTGTTGTTGCCAAAATACCATTGCTGTCTTGCGGCGACCGTGCTTAAAACTTGCGGTGATCGTACGATCACTATGCGCTGGTCGTGCGTTGACATAAAAATTAATTCAATGTCGCACGGTGACCGTAAGGTCGCCGTAGGACAGACGCACGTCAATCGCACGATTCGCAGACACAGCTGCGGTTTGCGAAAACTGAAAATGCGCGACAGACGTGCGGCGAACGCACGTTGCCCGTAAGTTGGCCTTACGATGCCCGTACGAATTCCACGAACACACGTGAAATAAAGAGATAATATGGAAAATGTGTTAAAAGCATGCAAATAATCGCGGTTATTTATACAAAGGACGTAACGCCTTGAGGTCACCGTGCGATAACCGCACGTGTCTTGCGGCGAGCGTGAGTTGTCAGTTTATTTTTTGCGTTGCCGGTGCGTTTATCGCAAAGAAGTCGTAAGTACTACGCAAGGAAGTCGTTCGACGTCCGCAAGTGCAACTTGCGTGCTTACGACAGGCATTTTCAAAGCAAAAGACGTGCCCAAACGTAGAGTGCCCGTAGGTTGATCGCACGATGTGCGCACGGTGCCCTTACGGTGCCCGCACGATTGGTGATTGACGCAAGGCCGACGCATCAACTTAAGCACTTGCGCTAATATCTGTTGTGGTTGTTGCGGCGGCCTTGCGATCGAGAAAAACACGCACGGGCGCCGTAGGTCCGACGCACGTTTTTGACAAAAATCTCAACGCATGCTCGAAGTAAGGTGACCGAGGCTTAAAAGATCAACATGTTAGAAAGAGGGATGCTTCTTTAACCCTTAATGTAACCGTACAAGATTAAAAAAACACCTTGCTTTAATTTTAATAAACAATTATAATTATGTATATATACTTTTTCATCGAATGGTTCCACAATTCGAGCAAACTTCAACTAAAATAGATAGAACGTGCTTTAATATACCTAAAATGTGTCCGAAAATATAGGGTAATATTCGACCAACTGTATTTTCACACACACACCGATTGTCGTTATGCCGCGTGCTTAACTGAGTGGAGCGTGTCAATGAAGAACAGCGGGTAGTAAAGCGTATTAGTTCACAGTTTGCACCACGGGTCAATTAAACAGGTCCTAGACGTGTTTGTTAAGCGATAAGAACGCCGCATGTGGCACACTAATTGGCTTAATGAGAGTCCTGACAATTATCACGTACTACCGGGTAGTTACCCTCGCACTGGTAACTGTTAATTGACATTAATTGACAATTTCATAGTTTTTTATAAGAAGTTCAATAATTCTTTAATATGAAAATTATTTTACGCACATGACGTAATACATGCATTAAACTTTTGAAAACGGTAGTCTTAGTAGTTTGTATTATATAAAAGGGGTACATTCTTATTATTTGCAGCATATCTATTGCAATATACGGTGTACAGTAGATATATACTACTCTGATCATATTGAAATCATTTTACGCACATGACGTAATACATGCATTAAACTTTTGAAAACGGTAGTCTTAGTAGTTTGTATTATATAAAAGGGGTACATTCTTATTATTTGCAGCATATCTATTGCAATATACGGTGTACAGTAGATATATACTACTCTGATCATATTGAAATCATTTTACGCACATGACGTAATACATGCATTAAACTTTTGAAAACGGTAGTCTTAGTAGTTTGTATTATATAAAAGGGGTACATTCTTATTATTTGCAGCATATCTATTGCAATATACGGTGTACAGTAGATATATACTACTCTGATCATATTGAAATCATTTTACGCACATGACGTAATACATGCATTAAACTTTTGAAAACGATAGTCTTAGTAGTTTGTATTATATAAAAGGGGTACATTCTTATTATTTGCAGCATATCTATTGCAATATACGGTGTACAGTAGATATATACTACTCTGATCATATTGAAATCATTTTACGCACATGACGTAATACATGCATTAAACTTTTGAAAACGATAGTCTTAGTAGTTTGTATTATATAAAAGGGGTACATTCTTATTATTTGCAGCATATCTATTGCAATATACGGTGTACAGTAGATATATACTACTCTGATCATATTGAAATCATTTTACGCACATGACGTAATACATGCATTAAACTTTTGAAAACGATAGTCTTAGTAGTTTGTATTATATAAAAGGGGTACATTCTTATTATTTGCAGCATATCTATTGCAATATACGGTGTACAGTAGATATATACTACTCTGATCATATTGAAATCATTTTACGCACATGACGTAATACATGCATTAAACTTTTGAAAACGATAGTCTTAGTAGTTTGTATTATATAAAAGGGGTACATTCTTATTATTTGCAGCATATCTATTGCAATATACGGTGTACAGTAGATATATACTACTCTGATCATATTGAAATCATTTTACGCACATGACGTAATACATGCATTAAACTTTTGAAAACGATAGTCTTAGTAGTTTGTATTATATAAAAGGGGTACATTCTTATTATTTGCAGCATATCTATTGCAATATACGGTGTACAGTAGATATATACTACTCTGATCATATTGAAATCATTTTACGCACATGACGTAATATTTGCATTCAAATTTTGAAAACGGTAGTCTTTGTAGTTTGTATTATATAAAAGGGGTACATTCTTATTATTTGCAGCATATCTATTGCAATATACGGTGTACAGTAGATGTATACTACTCTGATCATATTGAAATCGAGAGATATTTATTTTAAATTGGCAAAATTGAAGACAAGAAAAAAATCAAATTTCAAAAGTGTCCCAATATTAAGGGATTCAACAAATAATTATTTTTCCGAAAAATAGGGGTGTCCCAATATTTAGGGTGTCCCAATACATAGGGTAAATACGGTAGTTAGAACAGTCATTTTAAATCTGATAATAACACAAGATAATTGATATTATGGTCAATATACTAGTAGGTTAGTGATCTTGTTGTTATTTTCGCACGTTTATTTTAGCTATTGGTAACTAAAATAGTTAAGCAATCTCGATCGGTGACGTATTAACTGTATAAAATATGTTTAATATTTGGATTAAATATTAAATGAGATAGCAATATTCAAAACATCTAAAGTTTTTGTCTCAAAAAAGTTTTTGTCTTATAGAAAAAGCCAGTCAGTCCGTTTTTAGAAAGAAAAAAACACACTTTATACATGTCGTTATTTTATAATCTTTGCAATGAGAAGCAGAAGATACTATTATGAAGTATATTTTATTTGGTTTGTGCCATAAGTACGAGATTCATTTTGCGTGGGTATTTTTTACCCAAAACCTAAAAAACGACCACAAGTTATGTTTACACTTATATATATATATTCGAAACGAGTTCACTGACATGAACTTCCTAGAACATTTTGATCATGAAACAAAATAATTATAATACTGAAAGTTGAACATTCTACCGAAATCGTAAAAAGTCCCGTTTCACAATTTCAATTAACATGCAAGAACATAAATGCCTTGAAACCAAGGACAACAAAGTACATAACAGTGCCGTTGTCAAAAAACCAGTTCATTAAAAATGACTATTGAGGCTGTCAAACAAGGACACAACCAATGTGTTTAGGTAGCAGATAACTTGTTTGAAACGTAAACATCCGGGTTAGTTTAGTTTAAACGGGTAACCAATAGGATATCGCTATTCACTGACATCTCGCGTCTAAAGCGTAAAAAACAAAGAGATCCGGATAACGACAAAAAGAGGTTCGTTAAGTCTAACAAAGCACAATTATACATTACTGCTGTTTTTATAATAATAATAATAATAATAATAATTATTATTATTATTATTATTACAATTCACTTATATGAAGACTTATATATAAAAATTTATATTAAAATGTATTACATATATTGCTTTATTTAATAAATGTTATGATAATTGCAATTATTTTGGTAACCGTAACTATTGAAGCATTGATAATACGCAAACTTTAAATTTTCCTGCATGCATAAACAAAAGCAGAATGTTGCCAGTGTGAAAACGAACAAACTATAAATAAGTAGAAAAGTCAGACAGTCGACAAGGCACAGACATGTTCTGCATGTGACGCATATATTGACATCATGAATTCTGTGAAGATGGGTAAACTGTGAAACATTAAGACAATGCTGTTCTTATCTCTTGACATAATAAAAATGATTTCACCACTTTATGTACATAAAACAAGATCAGAAAAAGAGCCGCTTAATCCTCTAATATTTAAACAGTGTAGAAAAAAATGCTTAATTATTTAATAACTGTGGTAGTAAGTCTGTTTTTATCGTTCTTACGTTCATTTGTGATTTTACGCGAATATAAATAAACTTTTAAGTTCATTTTTGATCAACAAAATTACATATGGTAATCCAATTTAACGTGATTATTATTTCATTCGTAAAATTTCCAATTATGTAACTAACAATTTTGATAGCAAAATATGTGCATATAATTATTATGCTGCTACTTACTTGTAATAGTGTTGATTATTGTACTGAATTGATTTTCTGGTTAAATGGTCGTCACTTGGATATCGGAGAATATTGTCTGTGAAACCTTAATTACCATGATCGTCATTGCAACATTAACAATGTAAATGTTGGCTAGACATTGATCGAGGAAGTGTGGAGAAAACAAAACGGACAATTAAATGTGTCTTCAAAGTTAAGACGTATCCTGCCTTTAAAAAGTTAACTTTGAGTCATTGAGTAAAAAAAGACTGACACGATGTTGTTAGCCAAAGCCTTTAATTGACCATGACAGTTCATTATTGAAGTGTCTAACCTTTGTAACTTGAGACTGACTCCGATGAATAAACAATTGACACGGGTGCATTGAAGATAAAAACAGAAAGTATAGTACAAACAAACATACAGGATGCGAATCATCCATTTTTTAAGTGTTTGATAGAGGTGTCAAGTACGACCGAGTGTAAACATCTCGTAGTAAAAGTAAAACCATCCAACGCTAGCCCGTTAAACATATTCGAACTTTTGGATGGCGTGAATAAGAAAACTAATTTCATCATGGCTATTTTTACCTATGTATGTAAGTATATTTAATAATGGTTTTGGGTTTTATGCTAGATAGAGGAAGATACGGTAACATGCATACAATTTAATATAGTAAATGCTTGTTTTTCAACGATGCTATTTTCAACATTTATGCATCGACATGGCATGGTACGTGTATTTTTATTGTCTATAAATGTGTCACCTTAATTTTTATATAAGTATAATATTGCTAGCTTATGTCTTCACGGTCATGTACTGTTAGCTTATGTTATTTTATCCGCCAGGAAGGTTATGTTTTTATCGGCATTGGTGCGTAGGTCTGTTTGTTAGTACATAAAAGGTTATGCAAGGATTTGCATAACATTTTCTGGGCAGGTTAGAAATGGACCAATGAATACATGATAAGACATGGGATCAAAGCGTTTTTAAAAGATTATTTTCATAATTGGAAGACATGGCAAGGAAAGTAACCTATCACTGAAACATTCAATTGTTTAGTTGGGTAACCTAACTTGGCGGAGGTCTGCTCTCTCTGACAGCTTTCTAGCTATTATTATAAGCTGCTAGATCTACTTTTAAGGAAAACTTTGTTGTCGTGGAATACTTCATTTTCTCATAGTAAATTTACATACTTACATGCATATCGATGGCTCAGCGCAAAACTATGTTATATAACTATATAACTACAAAATGTAAATGAAATAGAAAATATAACACACTTGTTCTGGAACTGTGCACATGCTCATGAAATTATTAAATTTGCTGTTCATATTGTAAATAGAAATAGACAAAGCTTACGTATCCAGCTAACACGTCAGGATATGATACTTGGCATTACCAATTAAAACAGCAATTTAAATATTTACATCGGTTTAATATGCGACGTTTCCTCTCATTTTTATATATTAATTATTATTAATTAAAAACGGTTTACAATAAACTAAGGAGCTTTGTGGATATGGTCCCTGGTCTAGAAATTAAACGGTGTTTTTTTCGTTGCCATAGAATTCCTTCTCTTTAAATCATATTAATTATAAATATTTAACACATGCAACCAAGCTATGTAATCTGGCATTTACACCACGTATTACGGGCTTCTTCCTGAGATGCACGACGATGATACGTGATTTGCACTATATGATGCTAGGTCTTGAAATCTGGTCAACAAGCAGGTATTTAGCTGATAATTGTATTTATTTCATTACATCGTGCCTCAGAAAGTTGCAATTCTGTTGCTCTGGTGAACATTAAACCATTTAGTAATTAAATTGTATTTCATTTGAATTCATAATCTCTTTTATTGCTATTTAATTTGAATTTCGATGCTATGAAGTTACAGTTTATTTACAAGTGCGCGTATTGTGATTAATTCTGGACTAAGTGTGAGGTTGTGCATGCCTTAAAACCGGTGTAAACCCGCAATGCTTTGCATTGACCGTTCCAAGGCGGTGACCCCAGTTTTAATCTTTTTTTATGTTTTGTGCCGTGTTGTATGTATGGTTCTGTATTGTATAGGCCATTGGTCACTTACCTCAAATACAGGACCAGCGGATGGTATTTAGGGTTCTGTATTGTATAGGCAATCGGTCACTTGCCTCAAATACAGGACCAGCGGATGGTAATAAGGGTCCTGTATTGTATAGGACATTGGTCACTTGCCTCAAATACAGGACCAGCGGATGGTAATAAGGGTCCTGTATTGTATAGGCCATTGGTCACTTGCCTC